>BQNB010008871.1:6618-88531 GCA_026074375.1 Tanacetum coccineum
GACGGAATAGACATGTATAATTCG
Source organism: Tanacetum coccineum (assembly GCA_026074375.1). NCBI lineage: Eukaryota > Viridiplantae > Streptophyta > Magnoliopsida > Asterales > Asteraceae > Tanacetum > Tanacetum coccineum. The sequence goes on from BQNB010008871.1 coordinate 6,643, forward strand.
ATCACATCCTCATTCGAGTTTAACCAAGGGTTAGGATTAAGAATGATATAGGGTATGGGATCTTATAACTTTCACCAAAAGTAATAAACCAACAAGGCAGCTGAATCACGCATACATGGCCGTAACGACAGAATAGACATGCATGACTCGATCACATCCTTGTTCGAGTAAAACCTAAGGTTAATTGCTAGGAAGGGGAAGTAAATTGTTGTTAAATAAAATTCATAAAACAAATATATTAAGCTTGAACAAATAAGGTATATAGTTGCTAGTGACTTTCTCGACCGTTCCATGATAAAGACTCAAAAATATATACAAACGTCTCAATCATAAAAATGACAAAGACAACCTAAGTTGGCGTTCCCATAACGGTCAACTTCCTAATCATCCCAACTTATACATACTTTTACAAACAAGTGGTGATATCAACGACTTTTATACAAACTATACATCGTTGATTTTTACCACATATCAACGAATAATCGATCCTTCCAAGTATTTTATCGGTTTTAAGATCAACGAACCGACTCTCTATCTTTCCTTCTCTTTTTTGTTGCGATTTTCTATTTTTCTAATTTTTTTTAAAACAAACCAATACAAATCTCGGTGTAATTTCACTGTCTTCACCATTGTAATTCATCCGGATAATTTTTCTTTAAACACTTCATCTTCGTATATAGAACATAATTGCAAAAGTAGCAAAAATACACGAGCTACATACTTTTACATTTCCATTGCATTGTGTAATTTTCCGACCTAACTGGAGATAAAAAAATTTCACTTTGACACATGAACTACAAAACTTTACACAAAAGCAACTAGCAACTTTGATTAAATAGGCTTAATCTACAGGGTAGGCTAAAGTGTAAAGGTGTACCGAAATAAACATTTTGGTGTGAAAAAGACAGGATTGACTCAACAGGTTTTTCTAGGGGATCTTACTCTTATAGTAAGAGTAAGCAAAAGGGTTACACGAGGGTTAACTAACCAATGTGGTTAGTTAATAACAACATATAGGATTTTTGGTGTATTCTTAGAAATTTACCAGTTAAACATGTTACTCCATCTAAGTCCATAGTACTCGTCATTATGGTCTTGAGTGATATACCAAGCCAAGTTTTAAAGTCCACTACATCACCGACACACTCATAATTTTGTGGAATTTTTAGTAAACATTTAGAAACGGAATAGGCTTAATTCTTACAATTTGACATTAAGGGTTATTGTACGCGAGGTCATGTAACCAGTAATTTTTACAAAAGTTATACTAATTTTTTTAATTTGGCATAATTTAAGCATATTGCATATTATTTGTAAAAAGAAGGATAAGTAGGCGTTCTAATTCTCCACCCCCCCCCCCCACTTAAGTTATACAACGTCCGCGTTGGTAAATAGGATAAAACAATAAAGAAAAATGGAACTAGAATTGGAACGAGGAACTACCTCTGATATTTTGGCTACGGGATGATTCTCCAATTTGAGTTCTTGAGCAAAAGTGTGTTGAAGAGGCATCAGAATGCCTGTATGAGTTTAACACACGTCTTTTTCCAGATTATATCATCACCAATTCATCGATTTTGTTACAACAAGGTCGTGCATAAAAGTTTAGAAGACAAAAAACGTGCAATATGCAGAAAAATAAACACACATACTGTAAAAACAAATGTTTTAAAATTTGCAGGAATTTAAATGCAGAAATTAAAGACTGATAACGTCCAGACATGTCCATACGCCGTTTCCATAGGGGTTCGATACGCCTTTGGTTGTTTTTTTAATAATTTGTTAAAGTGTTAATACGAATGGAATGTTCTGGGAAGACAGACTCAACAAACAAATTAAATTACAAATGACAAAAACAACTGGGTTGTCTCCCGGTAAGCACTTTTCTTTTAGCCAGTCTTTAAGTTAGACTTTTTCTTTTCTCAGCTCCATCCATCGAGTTCTACGAACTCGTTGTCTTCCGTGTTGAAACTTCTATCGTAGTATTTTTTTAACCTTTGGCCGTTGACCTTAAAACTTGAACCATTTTTATCGGTGATTTCTGCGGCTGCATATGGGTACATAGTTTCTACTACGAAAGGACCGGACCATTTTGACTTAAGCTTCCCCGGATGTAACTTCAAGCGAGAGTTAAACGACAAGACCTTGTCTCTATTTTTAAAGTCTTTATCCCCGCGGAGCCTAGAGTCATGCCATTTCTTAGTTCTTTCCTTGTAGATTCGAGTATTCTCGTATGCTCCATATCGTAACTCCATTAATTCGTTCAGCTCCATGAAATGATTTTTTGCAGCAGCCGTAAGATCCATATTACATTGTTTTAGTGCCCAATATGCTTTATGTTCGATCTCCACCGGCAGATGACAAGCTTTACCGTAAACCATTCTAAAGGGGGTACATCCTGTTGGTGTTTTGTAAGCGGTTCTAAATGCCCATAATGCATCGTTGAGTTTTTCAGACCAATCCTTGGGGTTATATCCGACCGACCTTTCCAAAATACGTTTAATAGCTCTGTTGGTGACTTTGGTTTGTCCGTTAGTCTGAGGGTGATATGCCGTTGATATTCTATGAGTCACTCCATATTTGAGCAGAGCTTTTTCTAACTGAGAGTTACGAAAATGTGTTCCCCTATCACTGATTAAGGCTTTAGGTACCCCAAATCTGGAAACAACCCCTTTAAAATTTTAACTACCACACGAGCATCATTCATAGGGAGTGCTTGAGCTTCTACCCATTTCAACACGTAATTGACTGTACTAAAATTATATTATATTACACCTTGAGTCAGGAAACAGGTCCAATAAATCTAGTCCCCAAACGTCAAATACATCACATACTTGAATATTGTTTTGAGGCATCTCATTTCGAGTATGATATGTTTCCCAATTTCTGACATGCATCGCACTTCATTACGTAATCTGTTGGGAATTAAAGGTCTTTACACTTAGTACTGCCAAGTCAAAAAGTTTGTACTGCTCAGATTATAACTAACAGTACATAACTGGTTAGTTACTGGAGAGTAAAGTTAGTAATGCTAGTAATAATCTAATACAAAATGTGAAGAAGAACTTTATACTGCTGCATGAAGATTAGTACTGATGAAGAGTTAAACGTGTTTTGTGATATGTATGGACTTATATTGTGTATATCTTATATAATTAGAAGATATGTTGATATCTTTTAGAAGTTTAGAAGATTTGTAGTTATCTTGTAAAGGACTCCTTGGTGTATAAAAGGAGATCCTAGGTTATGGTTTTAGATATCAGTTTCTCATAGTTCTCATAGCTTCAAGGTTGTAAACCCTAACACTATCAAAGAGTGTTCGTATTAATATATTGAAGCTTATTGTTTTGGTTATATTTTCTGTTTTGTCAAACATACATTATCTGGTTTCATTGGTCTTATACTTCTTTGGTGGTTATAAACTAGATTCCGCATAGTTTATATCATTCACTTAAAGTTTCATTCTTAGTACTTTTGGATTTATCCAAGGATACTAAACCTTACATCAAGCTAAGGAGTTAAAGATCTATTCATTGGGATCAACAAGTGGTATCAGAGCTTGTTGTGAAGCTTTGAATAAGAAGAAACAATCAATCTCTACTAGATCTATCTCTCAGTGATAAGATGGAGGCAGGAACTACTTCTACAACTCTGACTATAAAACTTCCTATCCTTAACCCAGGGGAATATGATCTCTGGTTAATGAAGATAGAACAATACTTACTCATGATTGATTACTCCATCTGTGAAAGTAATCTGAATGGCAACAAAGTGCCTAAAATGAACAATTAGCGAAGTTTGAGCAAGAATATAGACTACTATTGCCAGAAGAAACAGCAGGATAGGAGGATGTGTTATGAACGTAAGAATTGTTGATGGTCTATTCCACAAATAGGATCAAAATGAATTTTCATTATATAAGGATTGCAAAAACTGCTCATGGAAGCCATATAGAATAGGTATGGAGGTAACAAGGAATCCAAAATGTTAGGTGGACTTACTCAAGCATCAATATGAGATCTTTTCAGATCAAGCTCAAAAAACAAATGGATTCAAACTTTTGATAGGTTGCCAAAAACTTATTAGTCAGTTGGATGATCCAAGGTGAAACAATTTCTCAATGAGGAAATGAAACTTAAAACTATGAGAAATTCTTCCATTTGATTGGAAGACTCATGCTTTAATTGGAGGAAAAAAAGTAGAAATTGAGCAATCAGCTTTGAATGATTTGTAAAACAACTTTAAGATATTGAGCTTGAACTTCAAAAGATTCAACAAACACAAGTCAAAATTCACAAATTGTGGCTTTTGTGTTCCTAAACAGCACTAAAAGCAATGCTGAGTACAAATAAGGGAGATAACACTATTGTGGAGTTTTATTGCTCACCCACCACCCTTTACTCAAAGTAGTCCTACATTTGGAGATATCCTTCAGTGATGCAGTGATCTGCTGCTTTCCTAGCTAGTCAGGACCTAATTCTCCTCAAAGTTAAGAGAGGATCTAGAACAAATTGATCCGTGACCTAAAGAAATGGATCTATAATGGGAAAATGGCCATGCTGGTATTAGAGCTATAGAGATTCATGAAGAGGGATAGGCAAGCAGTTGGATATGTAAATGGTAAAAGAGTTGGATTTGAAAGGTTAAAAGTGGTCATCAGTGCTTACAATTGCCATAAAATTTGGTCACTTTGCAAGAGAATTTGTAGAATTTCCAAGGAATTCAGGAGTACATAAGAAAAGAGCCTAATAAAAGATGTGGACAGTGGAAACTCCCAATGAAAATGCCTTGGTTGCTCAAGATGTATTTGGAGGATATGATTGGAGCTTACCAAGTAAAGAAGAGCATCCTACAACTTTGCTTTATCGGCACATCATCTTACTGATGTTTCTTCCAGTTCAGATTAGGAGGTAGATTCTTGTTCTAAATCATGTGTAAAGCTTATGCGTACTCTTTAAAGAACAATTATGACAATTTGAATTCAGATTAAAACAAGTCTCAATTTAATTTAGTATCTTATAAAGCACGTCTAGAATCAGTAGAAGCTAGACTAGCTCACTATAAGAAAAATGAGGCTATGTTTGAAGAGAGCATAAATGTTTTAAAACTTGAAGTTAAACTAAGTGATAATTCTTTAGTTGAAAACAAAAAAAATAGAAAAAGCAAAAAAAAAGAGATGAGTTAAAACTTACATTAGAGAAATTTCAAAATTCATCTAAATCTTTGAACAGTTTGCTGGAAAGTCAAGTTAGTGACAAGTTTAAAACTGGATTAGGATATAATGCAGCTACTGCAGCTTCTCCTGCAGTAGAATGTTTTGTGAATTCATCTAAGATGTTAGAAAATCAGGAGTATAATAGGTCCAAGGGATATCATAGTTGAAAGTGAGGATATGGATGTTACTAGTGTTATTACACCTAGTGATTTTGAGAAAGATATGTCAAATCATGAGTCTGCTGGTGTAAAAAATAATGGTGATGCAGTAGAACCTAAAACTATTAGGGAGAACAACTTTATACCTCCAATAATTGAGGATTGGAATTCTGATGATGAAAGTGAGATAAATTATACTGTTGGATCTAGCATTGAAAAAATAAGATTTGTTAAGCCTTCTAGGGAAACAATAGAGAAGGTAGAGACACCTAAACAAAACAAACATTATCCTAGGGGGAACCAAAGAAATTGGAACAATCTTATGTCCCAAAGACTAGGAAGTGATTTTAAAATGATTAATAAAGCTTGTTATGTTTGTGGTAGTTTTGAGCATCTTCATTATGTGTGTGATAAAAAGGTTATAAGACCAGTGTGGAACAACTCAAGAAGAGTGAATCACAAGAACTTTGCTAATAAAATGACTCACCCTCACTCTAATAGAGGATTTGTTCCACAAGCAGTATTAACCAGGACTGGCAAAATTAATACTGCTGGTGCAAAAGTTAATACTGCTGTCAGACCAGTTAATACTGTTGGCTCAAAACCAACTGTGAATCATCCTAGACCTATATCAAATGCTTACAAAAAGGGATATTCACAAGTCACAAGATCAGTTAACAAGTTTTCAGCAAACAAGAACAGTATTTTCAATAAAAAGGTTAATACTGTCAGGGTAAAAGATACTACTGCTAGGGATAGAGCAGTAGTAAGTGAAAATAAGGGAAAAGGGGCTAATGTTGTTAAGGCCTCAGCATGTTGGGTTTGGAAAGCCAAAAATAGTAGTGCATCAAATACTTTCAAGAAATATTCTTACATTTATGCACGAGGCAGGTCCAAGTCTATAATGGCTTGGATCCTCAAAAGAGTCTAATTCTCTTAATTTATGTGCAAGGCAACCCACAGCAGAAGGAGTACAAGGAAAAAGGAGTTATTGACAGTGGTTATTCTAGCGCTATACATGACTGCAGCTCTCTCTACGATAGTGTGTATATCTTACTGATATGAAGATCTATGATGGTGGTTTTGTTTCCTTGGAGATGGTAATGGTAGAATGTTTGGTATCGGCGCTCTCTCCTCGTCTACAAAACAGGCCCACACGGAAAATTGATTTGCATAAATGTGTACTTTTGTCAAGGCTGCGCCGTTGTGCTACTAAACCTGTTTAGTGTGTCACAAATTTGTTACAAAAAGGATAATGTCACCTACTTCCTCGGATACCCCCTCAGAATACTCCACCGGACTGTCTAGTCTTATCTTCTGACATTTCAGCTACTTGGATGAAGGTCAAATCTTGTGAGAGTTCCTAGAAAAGATAACATTTACTATGTTGACCTAAAGATGAGTGTTATAGCGCAACAGAACTATCTCGAGCGACCTCACTAACTTGAGTCACGCGACTAGAGAGATAGCAGAGAGACGGACACAATTGATGAATCCTATCTTATGGCATAGGAGCGCCACCTAGGTCACACAAACTTTAAAAACATGAACAAACTTGTAAGGGGAAACCTTGTTAGAGGTTTGCCTTTAAAGTTTTTTGAAAATGACCATTCTTGTGTTGCTTTTTAGAAAGGAAAGCAACACAAAGCCTCCTATAAGACCAAACTTGTGAACTCAATCAGCAGACCCTTACATAGGCTTCATATGGATCTATTTGGTCCTACCAATGTTAAGAGTCTAATGAAAAAGTCTTATTGCCTAGTTGTCACTGATGACTTTAGTAGATTTTTTAGGTATTCTTTTTGGCACAACTAAAGGATGCCCCCCCCCCCCCCCCCCCCCCCCCCCCCCCCCCATACCACCGAATAAGTAGGATCTTAAAGACTTTCATAACAGGAATAGAAAATCAACTAGACCATGAAGTAAAAGTTATCAGATGTAACAATGAAACTAAGTTCAAGAATAGTGTAATGAATCAGTTTTGTGAAATGAAGGGTATTAAGAGGGAATTCAGTGTTACTAGGACTCCTTAGCAGAATGGTGTTGCTGAGAGGAAGAATAGAACTTTAATAAAGGCTACAAGAACTATGTTAGTTGACTCTAAGTTACCAACCACCTTTTGGGCTGAAGCAGTTAATACTGCTTGCTATGTGCTAAATAAGGTCTTAGTCATTAAGCCTCATAACAAGACACCTTATGAACTTATTTGTGGAAGACCTCCACTGATAGACTTCATGAAACCTTTTGGGTGTCATGTTACCATCTTAAATACCAGGGATCATCTAGGCAAGTTTGATGAAAAAGCTGATGAGGGATATTTTGTTGGATACTCTGTGATTAGTAAGGCTATGAGAGTGTTTAACAAGAGGACCAGGATAGTTGAAGAGACCTTAAACATTAGATTTTTTAAAAATGTACCTAATGTGAAAGGAAATGGACCAGACTGGCTTTTTGATGTTGATTCTTTGTCAAAATCTATGAACTATGTGCCAGTTGTTGCAGGAAATCAAACTAATGGTATTGCAGGAACTAAAGATAACATTGTTGCAAGTCAAGCTCAAAAGAAAAAAGAACATGAACAAGAGTACATCCTGGTACCTTTCTGCACAACTGATCCATTAATCTCTCAAGATCCTAAGGATAGTGAGGAAGATGCTGGAATGAAGCCTACAGAAGTGAATGAAAGTGGAGCTTCTGATAAAGGTAAGGAGGATGATCAAGACACAAGAAGTGAGTTTGAAAGGCTACTTCAACAGGAAAATCAGACTGAACATCCTAACAACACTAATATTATTAATACTGTTAGTACACCTGTTAGTACTGTTGGACCATCACTTGATAATACTGTTGGAACCATTGATAGTACTGCTAATGCATTTAAGGAACATCTTTTTGCATGATTGTCTCCTTTCAAAAATGCATCTGCTCTTCCACATGTTCCAAATGTGTTCTCAATTAATGATACTGGAATTTTTGGTAATGCTTATGATGACATGGAAGAAGAAGTTGACATGAACAATATAGATACATCTTATACAGCTTCTAATGCCCCTTTCATAAAATTACTTAAAGATCATCCTCAAGAACAAGTTATTAGAACTCTAAAAACACCTGTACAGACAAGACACATGACCAAGATAAATGAAGAACATTGTTTGATTTCCTTAGTTCACAAGCTTAGGAGAACAAATCACAAAGACTTTCAAAATTGTCTGTTTACATGTTTTCTCTCTCAAAAGGAACCTAAGAAGGTGATTCAAGCTTTAGAAGATCCAAGCTGGGTAGAAGAAATGCAGAATAAGCTTCTACAATTCAAACTACTAAAAGTTTAGATTTTGGTTGATTTACTTAGAGACAAGTGGGAAATTGGTACTAAATGGGTTTTTAGAAACAAAAAGGATGAAAGATGCATAGTGGTGAAGAACAAAGCTAGACTGGTTGCTCAAGGATATACTTAAGAGGAAGGTATAGATTATGATGAAGTTTTTGCACCAGTAGCAAGGATTGAAGCTATAAGACTATTTCTGGCTTATGCTTCCTTCAAAGGTTTTGTAGTCTACCAAATGGATGTTAAGAGTGCTTTTCTATATAGAAAGATAGAAGAGGAGGTATATGTTTGTCAACCTCCTAGTTTTGAAGATCTAAACTTTCCAGATAAAGTCTACAAGGTTAAAAAGGCTCTCTATGGACTACATCATGCCCCAAGAGCATGGTATAAGACATTGTCAACTTATCTGTTGGACAATGGTTTTCACAGGGGTCAAATTAATAAAACATTATTCATCAAAAGACATAAAGATGATATCCTGCTAGTACAAGTTTATGTTGATGATATCATCTTTGGGTCAACAAAGAAAGAGTTGAGTACTGAGTTTGAAAAGCTGATGCATGATAAGTTCCAAATGAGTTCTATGTGAGAACTTACTTTCTTTTTGGGACTTCAGGTTCAACAGAAGAGTGATGGAATATTTATTAGCCAAGACAAATATATGGCTGAAATATTGAAAAATTTTAATTTTGCAACTATAAAAACAGCAAGCACTCCAATAGAGACAAATAAGGCTTTGGTTAAAGATGACGAAGCTGAAGCTATAGATGTTCATTTATACAGATTAATGATTGGATCATTGATGTATTTAGCAGCTTATAGGCCTGACATAATGTTGTGCCTGTGCAAGGTTCTAAGTTACACCAAAGATTTCACATCTTCATGTTGTGAAGAGGATCTTTAGATACTTGAAAGGTCAATCTAAATTGGGTCTTTGGTATCCTAAAGATTCACCATTTGACTTGGAAGCTTTTTCAGATAGTGATTATGCTGGTGCTAGTCTTGACAGAAAATCCACAACAGGAGGTTGTCAATTTCTTGGCAAGAGACTGATCTCATGGCAATGCAAGAAGCAGACAATAGTTGCCAACTCTACTACTGAGGCAAAGTATGTTGCTACTGCTAATTGGTATGGACAGGTGCTCTGGATCCAAAATCAAATGCTTGATTATGGATTCAACTTCATGAACACCAAGATTTATATTGATAATGAAAGCACCATTTGTATTGTGAAGAATCCAGTGTTTCACTCCAAAAATACGCACATAGATATAAGGTACCATTTCATCAGAGATTCTTATGAGAAGAGGTTGATTCAAGTGATCAAGATTCACACAGGCTACAATGTTGCAGATCTTCTCACTAAAGCATTTGATGTTAGCAGGTTCAACTTTCTAATTGCTAGCATTTGTTTACTTAATCTCTGAAGTATTGTTTGAGTTAAGGTTTAATAGTTCATAACTTTTATCCATGGGTTATGCATAAATATGGATCCTCATTAATTCTTACATGTCTATCTAGTCTTTTCTAGTGTGCTTGTAATGAATAAAGGCATGTTGTTGTATAATTATTGAAAACAAAGTTAAAACTGTTAAGGAAAATATTAATACTTCTAAGTATAATTAGTACTGCTAGTTAAAACTGTTAGTCATAATTAAAACCGCTAAACAAGAAAATACTTTGTATTGTGTATTTTTGGTTTTAGACTAACATTTGTAGGCTAAGCATATTAAGTATCTGGTATTGAATTGAGGGGAGGCTTATGATGTCAATATGCAATCAAGAATTGATGAAAGGACATGTAACATCAAACAAAAGTATGTGATGTGTCAAACTCCTAGGAAAATCAAAAGAGGTCAGGACACTAAGATACCTCAGTCTAGTGGTCCCCCTAAAAAAGGTTGGTGATGAGGCTGTCCATAAGGAGTTGGGTGACAGAATGAAAAGGGCTGCCACTACTTCTTCTAGCTTAGAAGCAGAGCAGGACAGTGGTAACATAAATTAAGACCCAATCCATGGCAACACTTAACAAGCCAAGTCCTTAGGAAATTGGTTCAGGTGGTGGTCCTAGGTGTCAAGATACCATATTGGGGGTGTAGATGCTCAAACTAGGTTTGGGACTACATCTAAATAGTCCAATGATCCACCTTTCTCAAAAGTTAACGCATTTAGAAGTGGGGAGGACAGTATGCAACTAATGGATTTGATGGCACATTATACAAAACTGTCTGCATTGGTGAGCTCAAAAGAATAGAGAGATTTGTGATATAAAAACAGAAAGAGTGATATGGTAAGCCAAAAGAAATGTGAGATTCAGTGAGCTTAAAAATAGAAAGAGAGATGTGAGTATGAAAAACAGACGAAGAGTTTCAGTGAGAAAAAGAAATGAGAGATATTGTGAGATGAAAAATTGAAAGAGAGCTTGTGAGAATCTAAGTCTATGATGGAAATGCTTGTTGGAACATCATTAAAGTTTATACTGCCAGGCATATTTTAATGCTGCTGGGTAAAGTTAGTACTATTAGGCTAAAATTAGTACTGTTGGGTAACCGTTAGTACTGTTTGATGCATAACAGAATTTTTGATTAATTAAATAGCCGTTGAGATATTTCCGCAAACAACTTTCTCATAGGGGTCTATGATTTGGAAAATTCTTGATATTTCTTTCTCTTATAAGATTTCTTCCTTATAAAGATTCAATCTTATTAAGCCGGTCAAATCAAAACCCTTGGCGATCTCTATAAAATCTTAATTAACTTTACCAAACTCTCATATTCTCATCAACAAACATAAACCTAGAACTCTTATCTCAACTCACTCACTAATGGCTCATTTGGAATTCTGTGATACCCACAACATGGTCGCTTTCTTGAACAAATCAGAGGGAAGTGAAGATTTTCATCAGATAATTGATTTTCTTACTATAAGTCATATGAAGTATGCCCGTATAGAAAATCCTACTATCTATACTTCACTCATTCAACAGTTTTGGGAAACTGCCTCTGTAAGCACATCAGAGAATGAAAAAATAGAGATAACTGCTACCATTAATGGAAGAGTCAAGACTATTACTGAAGCATCAATAAGAAGGCATCTCAAGCTAGAAGATGATGATGGTATTAGATCACTACCTAATACTGAAATTTTTGAGCAACTTGCTCTTATAGGGTATGCTTCTGATTCTGACAAGTTGACCTTTCAAAAGGGTCATTTTTCCCCACAATAGACATTCTTAATACATACTATTCTTCATTGCCTAAGTCCCAAGAAGACTGTTTGGGAGCAGTTTAGTAGCAACATAGCTACTGCTATTATTTGTCTGGCCACAAATAGGACTTTCAATTTTTCTAAAATGATTTTTGAAGGAATGGTAAAAAATTTAGACAGTAGGTCTAAATTCTTGATGTATCCTAGATTCATTCAAATCTTTTTGAACAAGCATAAAAGACACCTTCTCCCTCACAAAAGAACTTATGTTGCTCCTACCCTCACACAAAAACTATTCAGCAACATGAGAAGGGTTTCCAAGGGTTATACTAGGGTAGACATTCTACTATTTCCAACTATGCTCACTGCACCTGAGTCATCTCCTTCTAGAATAACATCTTCACCATCTTTATCACCCCAAACACATCCATCTACATCTCAACAACCATCTACACCACCATTCATGCAAACTATCCATGATGCAGAAGAACCTGCTAGTATGCCCTATGATTCATCTCAACCAAGGGTTCAATCACTTGGTAGTGATGAGGGCAGTTTGACACTTAATGAATTGATGGTTCTTTGTACAACATTATCCAAGAAGGTAGAGAATTTGCAAAATGACTTAAAGCAGACAAAATTGACATATTGGCTGCTTACACAAAGCTCAATTCTAAAGTCCAAGAAAGTTTGGAACACAAGGTAAAGGCAAGCAAATCTAGAAGAAGGGCAAGAGTGATTATTTCTAAAGATGATGATGACTTGGAGGATTCTTCCAAAAAGGGGAGGATAATTGCTGAGATTGATCAAAATCCTTCTATTTCATTGGTACAAGATGAAGGAACTTCATGGATTCAAGAGGATGCTGAGATTTGGACAAGGACTAGTGCTGATACTGAAATACTTTTAGACCAAGAAGAGCCTACTGAACTAGTGGAAGATTTTGGTAGTGGTGAAAAGGGTGAAAAAGAGATTAGTACTGCTAACATATCAGTTAGTACTGCTAGTGAAATTCCTAAAGTTAGTACTGCTAGTGTTAGTACTATTGAAGCAGTACTTAGTACTGTCATTCCTGAGGTTAGTACTTGGTCGATAAGCAATTTTACGTATATATAATATATCAAAGTATTTATAGAAATTTACAAACAATCCTTGAGGACAAAGATTAAATGCAATTTAAACACAAAAATATATAATATAGTACGTTTAACCGGTAAGTGATTACCGGGTCGTATCCCAAAGAAATGTGAATTGATACCCTCGATTCAGTTTGGACAATGTTATGAATGATTTTCAACTTTTTGATTGATTTTCTATGACTAAAAACAATTAAAACAATTAAATGCAAGAAAAATAACTAAACACGCGGACGAAAAACGGAAATGACAAAATAAACCCTAATTAGCACCTTAACCTAGAATTTGAATTAATAATCTAATTCTATGAGTAAAAATAAAGGGATTTGCAAAATTTGAAAACTTAACGATAAAATTTGAAAGAAATCACAAAAACGAATAACGGGAATTGAAAACCGAGCCCTAAAAGCTAAAATGCTCAAAAATAAACCTATGAGAGTCGAACTAATTTTCCTACGTTCTAAATAATAAAAGAAAATTTTCTAAATTTTTTTTATTTTTTTGATTATTTTTCTATTTTTTATGATTTTTTAAAGTTTTTAATGAAAATAAATGTTTAAAAATACTAAACGAACTATAAAAATTCTAGAAAAATTACAGAAAATAGATTATACTAATTAAAACCTAGGAAAAATAAGCCCGAGATCACAGCTTATTAAATAAGCCGCGAAATAAGCTTAAACAGCTTAATAAGCTTATTGGGCCAAAACGTGTATAAAGAATTGATTGTGCAAGGGTCTTATGAAAAAGACCCAAGGGCACAGCGGTAGTGTGTGGTGTGTGATGTGTTATAAAAGGTTGAGGTGTTGAGGTCGGGGGTTCGAGTCTTGCTCACCCCCGACTTCCACTTCCCTTTTTTTTGTTTTTATAAAAAACTTAAAGAACAAAAGTTTTAGATTGAGCTTTTTTGAACAACTTTAACAAAACAACTATAAGCTTAAACTCAAAATTAAGCTCAAAAACAGCTTATGAAGTTGTTGTCTCAGAAATAAGCTTTTAAAAGCCTAAAAGCTACTTTTCATTTAAAGGCTTGCACACTACTCAAATTAAGCTCAATTTTGAAACTAAAAGATGTCCTAGATAGCTTATGATATACAGAAGCTAAGTTTGACAAGCTAATTGTCCTAATAACACTGAAAGACTACTAATTCTATAGATCAAAACTGCTAACTCAGGAAAAGTATTAAAAGGCTCAAAATCAAATTAAGCTAAAATCCTCATTAAGCTACTACTGAACTTAAGCTATTGAAAACTTAACAAACTACTTATAAGCTATGAATCCAAATCATAAAAACAGATACTACAAGCTAGAAATCTAAATTTAGAAGCTAATTACTAGTTACTACTGTTTTTGGCTTTTTGAGTTTTTTTATGAACTTTAGAAGCTAATGTACCCTATTAAACAAGCTAGAAATTTAAAATTAAGACTTAATCTATTTTAACCTATATCTAATCTATAAACTTACTAAATTTTAAAATCTAAATCCTACTAAAACTATCTTAAATGATATTGAAAGAGACAGCAGTAGTAACTGCTGTTACTACTGCTGATGCAATTGACAAAGGGCAAAACACAAATGCAGGTGACCCTTAAGGTTAAACCTGCATTAGACACTCTTAATGAGTGAATTTAAACACAACTCAAACAAGATCCAAACTCAATGAGGCTTGGATCAAATTTTTAACAAGCAAAGGAAAGGGGAAAATTCCCCTGGTGCAGGAACAAAATGATTAAGCCTCAAAATGATATTAAGCTTAAACTAATCCTACAAACCTGCTCAAAACCTAATCAAATTTGAAAATCAAACTAACCAAAATAAATTGCACAATTCAGTTTGACTTTAAGAGGTCAAACTGCATTAATCCAAACACCCCTTTATATTTAGACAGATTTCAAATTAGCTTATGATTCTAAAATCTAGTTAATGAAACCTTAATACCAGATAGCTAGTAGCTTATAACTAACCTAGTGAGCTTATTTCAACAACCAAATTAGCTAGAAACTAAGATCTACAAACTATGCTAACTATTTTTGGTTTTTTAATGATTTTTAAGACAGAAAAATGCAAAACTAAGATTTAAGCTATATTAACTAAAGATAGATGATCAATTAAGACTAATAAACATATAAGATGATAATAAGCACAAATAAGCTAATTAGAAAGCATAATAAGCATTTGATAAGCAAACAAGCATATTTATAAGCTAGAATTTAAAGATAAAGGAGAACTTACAGGAACCTTAGCAAAACAAAGGTGATAAAAGCTCAATTAAGCATCTACAAGCTCTGGCTTATCCTAAGATAAGCCAGTATAAGTCCATATGAGTTCTTCCCTTTTAAACTCATCTTCCAAAAGTCTCAATCCAAATAAGCAAAGGTACTTTTAAGCTGATTTTGAAGTTTTGAGTATGATTAAATGAACAATGTAGCTCAATCACAAGCTTATAGACTTGTGAGAGCTTATAAGAACTTATGAATCCGTACACTATCACTAGAGCTTATAGAGAGCTTTTGACAAATTTATTAAAGAAAACTCAAATTTTATTAACTAAAAAGGCTTGATTACATTACTTGAAAAGAAAATTACAAAAGTTTAAATGAAAATTACATTGACTTAAAACTTGAAAGCTTAAGCTAAATTTCCTAAAATCTAAAAGCTAAAAACTAGGTAAAGAAAAGATGCCTTGTGTGTGAGGAGTGAAGCTTTATATAGCCCGTTGGAGAAGCTTCTAGGCACAGGTCTGTTATACTCTCCAATCAATCACTGCCCTCCATTCTTTCAATCATTGGATGCTCCTTAATCACCGTTGGATTAAATTCTTGTCACACGGATTGCTAGCGTGGCAATCCGTGATGTGACAGCTTGTGTGCTTCCTTTGTGAGTACAATTAGTGTAAATTGTCCATCCTTGTGTGGTTCTTTTGCTAATCCGTGATCCTCCTTTGTAGGTATTGGCCAATGAGAGAACTTGGATGACATTTTACCCTGCCAGCGTGTACTATTACACCTGAATTGCCCTCCTTACCCCTTAATTGGTAAAAGCCCTATGATTTTGACTGAATGGTAAAAGGTTGGGGACGATGAACAGTTAAACCACTTTTCCCGCTTCTTTCACTTTTATAAAGGATTGTTTGACTCGGGTAAATATAAAAGGTTATGGGCCGGGTGAATTGGTTTGGGCCTGGGCTTTGGATTGGGAAATGGTTGGGCCGGGTGTTGAAAATGGGATAAGGGTAACCAGGTTGTGGGATAGTGGTGAATCATTGAAAATTTTAAATGGTTTGATTATCTCCTTACCAGTTAGCCATTAAACTCTGGAAGGGGTTAGTCAAATTCTTTGGCCACCAAACGGTGTATGTCCTATGGTAAACTGGAAAACCATTCAACTATATGTAACTTGAAACATTGGTGAGTTGAATTCCAATATGGTTTTTTTGGTCAAACCATTACAGCCATCAACGGTTTTGATATGCCTTACCTGTAGCCGTTTGCTCAGGGGCTAGTCAATAACCTTTGGCCCCTAGAAAAGGTATATTCCTATGGTGGTGATGTTGGTTGATAACATGTCAACTCTTTGTAATAAAAAACTTGTGTGAGTTGATATACCATCCACTTTTTGGGTAAAGTTGTCAACCATCTAATATGGAATTTGCAAATTTGCCTTTACCACAAGCCATAATCTTTATGGAGCTAGATTATGGTTTTTCCAACAGCTTTACCACAAGCAAAAAACTTGTGGGCTAGCAAACTCTTCACTTTAACAGATATGGTGGAGTTGAAAACTTACATTGATATGCGAGTTAAACCTTAGAATGGATTTGAGAAGTCTTTACAAAGAGCGTTTGCTCTTGGGACTAGCCAGTCCTTATGTTGGTTAACATGGTGAATGATAACATTTGTTATGTTAGTGCATAGCAACATTCACAAGTGTTATTCCTTCTCAACCTTATTCCTAGGTTTTTTAAACCTTACTAACTTTATTTTTTACTAATTCCAGCTTGTTTTTCCATCAATTTCAACAATCTATAGCAATCCTCATTCATCTTTCATCCAAGCGTCATTTTCACAACTAGGTTTACATACCTTCAGCAGACAGATAAAGGATATTTCTATCAGGCAACATGTAAACATCCATGAGATTCTAATCTCTCTAACAATGTACCCTACAAGTATCATAGTATCTCCAAATTACAATCTTTTTGTGATCCCAATCTCAATCCATTGAATATGTGCTAAGAGGTTCTTCAAACTATTCTTAAACATTTTCAAATTCCCTTTTCTAACTTATCCTCTGCCCATCCTTTCAAATCTATTCATCACTATCCTATACAGTTCTGTAAGGTCTTCCCTAGATATAGATTTCATCTTGGAAACCAAAATTTTTATATACTAATATATGTTTCCATCTTTCCCTACATTTTGGATTACCCCTTTTTCTCCTTGCTTAATAATCTTATAGGTAGCTACACTAGGTGTTTTCATTGCTACTGGAACAGGATTAATAGGAGTTTCAGTACCTGTGACAGTTTCTTCTTGCTCATCACCCTTATCTGAATCTTCAGAGTCATTCTTATCCACACTTGTATGCATTCCTTTCCTAGCCATCTGTTTTCTTCTCTTTCCAGACTTCTTTGTTGGTTCATCATCCTTTGCTTCATCATCTTTATCTTCTTTCAGTCTCTTTGGAGTCTTAGTCTGAAGCTCTTCACCAAATCTTTTCAAACTGTCTTTAGTAGCTTCAAAACTTATTGGAGCAAAGGACTCAACCTGTTGCACAAGCTTGTCAAACTCTTTCTTGACTTCTTCAAAACTCAATTTCCTCAGCTGATTTAACTTCCATGTCCCTTGATTCTTCAAGTAGTTCATCATATAAGTCTTCAGCTGTGATTGGGTCATGGGCTTGTTCCTTTTAGCTTTGGCTCTTTCTTCAGCAAAAAACTTCTTTCTTTGATTCACAAGATCCACCATTCTCTTTGCAAAATCTTCTCCTTGAAGTTCACTTCCAAGCATGCTCTTTGACAACTCTGCATTAGCTTCAAGCTTTGCCCTAATCAGATCCCAATCTTCATTTGTATAATGCTGAGCCTCAAATTGTACTTGAGCTTTTCTTTTCTTCTGTTGCTCAGTTAACTCTTCTTCTTCTGCAATTCTTTGTGCTAGGAGAGAATCCAAATGTATTTGCTTAGCCTCCTCTTCTTTCTGTAAGGAATCCAATCTTATTGCTTCTGCAAGGCTAGCTTCTTCTTGTAAGATTTGTTCCTTTGACTTCTTTGGAGTTTCTTCACTGATCATGGGAGCTTTCCCTTCTCTTTGTCCTTTATCTTGACCAACAGCACTAACTTTTTCATCACCAGTACTAAGTTGTTCATCACCAGTACTATGTTTAATGCTGCCAGTATTAACTCCACTAGCAGTATTAACTTGTTCAGCACTAGGAGTATTAACTTGTTGAGCACCAGCATCAGTTCCTTCTTGAAAATCCAAACTTGAAACTACCTTCTTTCCCTTAGTTTCTTTTCTTCTCTTGTATCTCCTTCCCTTGTCAATGGACCTTGATTTTAAAGAGGCAACCTTTGAGAGAGTTTTGGCTGCTTCAAGAGTGTTTGGACTTATTTCTTCTACTTGTTCCTCCCCTGAAGTGTTTACTTTTGTTGGCAGTTGAAGTGGCCACAATTGTCTGTTTCTTACATTGCCATGAGATAAGTCTTTGACCAAGAAATTGACAACCACCTGTTGTGGATTTCCTGTCAAGGTTGGATCCACTATAGTCACTATCAGAGAATGCTTCCAAGTCAACGGGTGATTCCCTAGGATACCATAACCCCAAATTTGGTTTGCCCTTGAGATACTTGAAGATCCTATTGACAGCATTAAGATGAGAAGTCTTTGGAGTAACCTGGAAACGTGAGCAAACACATACTGCATACATAATATCAGGTCTAGAAGCAGTTAAGTACATGCAGGAGAGTGTTCCTCATAGAGGGACTCATCTGTGATAGGTGCAGTCTCAGGTGGTGGTGGTGGTGATTTAGGTGATGGAATGGGTGGAGGTGGAGGTGATGGAATGGGTGGAGGTGGAGATGATGGAATAGGTGGAGGTGTTGGTAGTGGTTGGGTTTGAGCTTGAGCATCATGTTCTTGTCCTGCAATAGGGTCAGTAGCAACAAGCAACATAGAAGGCAATAAAGGTCTTGGTGCCTCCTTGCAAAAAACCCCTTTTTATATTCCCAAATATCTTTAGGTCAAGGCTTACGATAGATAAGGTGTGTTTGTTTTCTGTTTGAATATTCAAAATGATTTGCAAAAAACGGGATACATCAAAAACTTTTTCTTGTTCTTCGCAAATTGGCCATCATACCAACAAAAATGAGTTTTTTGACAATATAAACTCTACCAGTGGAGAGACAGATCAAAGCAGGTAGTCAATATTCTACCAAATTGAACCCAACCACCTACTTTTTTAGAGCTATACATTTGCAAAAGATGGTGGAACCAAAAATCGCCATTGTGGTGTAAAAAAGAAACTTTTTCCAAAAGGTAAAAGTTTCCATCAGTAGATACCCTATTTGTCCCAATTCCCTGAAAAAGGTCATCATTATGTAACATAGAAAATTCCTGTGGCGACATCAAATTTGAAGTGAATCCCTAATTGACGCTATAGACTGCCTCAGAGATTATGTACCTTTGGTAAGTATCATCTGTTGCACTAATTTCTAGAGACCCACATCTCTCTGTAGCTTGCCAACAGCACACTCCAAAATTGTACACAAGAGAATCATAGATAGTTGGATTAGCGTCAAAAGCTACCTGAGTTTGGAACCTCGAAAAAAGTCCACTATCTCAGCAAACCCTGCACTCTCGTTAGGCTTGCGCAAAAACCCTACTTGATTGTGTTTGTCACAATAATTCAATTGAGCCATGTGATACCCGTATTAAGACCGTAGGTTTTGATATGAATAAAAGAGTAGATGCTGGTAGCAGAACGCTTGACTATTTTTGTTAGAGAGGTAATTTTTTAGAAAAGGAGATAGCAATAAAAGAAAAGTATGAAAGAGAAATCAAACTTTATCTATATATAGCTACTCTGGCGGACTACCATTGCGTCGAAAAAATCTCTAACGGTTACTTTTAAATAGTACTTAAGCAGAAAAAGTCAACTTTCCCGCAACCAGCATTAACAATAAACCTACCAGTATCATCAAAAACTAAATTACCTAACCTTATTGTTCCTTTTCCACTGATACTACCTTTACTTCCTCCAAAAGTAACAGATCCCTCTTTGGAAAGTTCTTGATAATCTTCAAGATGAACCTTGCTAACGCCTCCCCTTTTCATATCATGCTTACCTGCCAAACCGTAGTTTTAAAAACAAAGAAAAACAGAATAACAGAAATTGTATAAGACAAAAATTAATAAAACTTAATTACTTGAATTAACTCTAATTAACTACCAGTATTAATGGAATATAACTACCAGGATTAAAAGAAAATAACTACCCGAATTAATCCTACTTAACTACCAGTATTAATAGAATATAACTACCAGGATTAAAAAAATAAACTAACAGAATTAAGATTACTTAGCTATTATAATGAACAAACTATACATCTAAGCCTCCCCTTAAATGTTGCTATGGGTTGATCATACCAATGCTAACCACCAAGTAAATTAAACCGAGGCCATCAAATGTTTGTCAACAAGTCAGCTACAATTTAAGTCTGTGTGAATTTTCTCCACAACTTATGAGCTTCTTCCTCATAGCAATCATCTGATAGAAGTGGTGACAACTCATGTTTTTGTCTTAGAATGATAACTGATTCTTCACAATGACAGATTGTCATTCCATTACAATGTGGATTTTGGTATTCATGAAGTTGAAACCATGAGTCCCAACAATTGATTTTGAACCCACAATACATGTCCAAACAATTTTGCAGCAGCGACATTATTCAGCTTCAGTTGTTTTGAATGGCTACAAAGTCTGTTTCTTGCATTGCCAAGGAGATAATCTTTACCAAGAATTGACAACCACCTGTTGTGGATTTTCCTGTTCAAGGTTGGAACCACCATAGGTCCAACTATCAGAGAATGCTTCCCAAATCAAGGGATGATTCCCTAGGATACATAATCCCAAAGTTTGGTTTTGCCCCTTGAGGTACTTAAGGAAAGATCCTCTTGACAAAGCATGAGATTGAGAAGTCTTTGGAGTTACCTGAAAACGTGAACAAACACATACTGCATACATAATATCAGGTCTAGAAGCAGTTAAGTACATGAGGGAACCTATCATAGATCTGTACAAGTGTACATCTACATCAAAAGCTTCCTCATCCTTTGTCAAAGGCAACTTGGTCTCCATGGGAGTGATGGCAGCTTTGACATTCACAAGATCAAATTTCTTGAGTATCTCAGCTACATACTTGTCTTGAGATATGAAGATGCCTTCCTTGTTTTGCTTGACCTAAAAAGAATGTAAGTTCACCCATGGAACTCATTTGAAATCTGCTTTGCATCAAAGCTTCAAACTCATCACACCAAGACTTGTTGGTAGACCCAAAAATGATATCATCAACATACACTTGAACCAACATGATATCCTTTTTGTTTCTTCTAATGAATAAAGTCTTGTCAATGGTGCCCCTCTTGTATCCATGCTTCTCTAGGAATGTTGACAAAGTAGCATACCAAGCTCTAGGGGCTTGGTGCAATCCATACAAAGCTTTAACCACCTTATCATAAAAATAGAGAGAGTAGCATACCAAGCTCGAGGAGCTTGATGTAGCCCATACAAGGCTTTAACAACCTTATACACTCTCTTGGGGTGATCTGGATCAACAAAACCAGGAGGTTGAGAGACATAAACCTCTTCTTCAATAGTGCCATACAAGAATGCACTCTTCACGTCCATCTGATAGACTATAAACCCCATATATGAGGCAAAGGCCAAAAATAACCTTATGGCTTCCAATCTAGCCACAGGTGCAAAAACCTCATCATAGTCTATCCCTTCTTCTTGCCTATAACCTTGAGCTACAAGCCTTGCTTTGTTTCTGATAACTACTCCCCTCTCATCCTTTTTGTTCCTGTATACCCATTTAGTGCCTATCACCTTAGCACCATTGGGTAAATCAACCAAGACCCATACTTGTTGAAGCTTGAACTGCAACAGTTCTTCCTGCATAGCTTCAACCCAGCTTTCATCTTCAAGGGCTTCTGAGACTTTCTTTGGTTCAGATTGAGATAAAAAGCAAGCAAAAAGACAATGTTGTTGATCTTTATGATTGCTTCTTTGCTGTGCTTGTATGTAGCTCACTAGAGCATGAGCTTCAGTGATCTTCTTGAGAGAGCTTCTAGTCTGAACAGGTGTATTGGGATCTCCAAGGATTTGACTTTGAGGATGAGCATTGTGAATCCTCAGAGTGTGGTTTGTACTGACATCTACCTCATCTGGTAGATTGTTGAAATCAGTAATAATCCCATCATCATCATAAGAAGCCTTTTCAAAGATACCTTCACTTGATTTATCATAAATCCTTATTTCAGGCATCTCATCATCATCTGCATCAGAGAAGACCTCTTCTTCATGATCAGCACTAGGAGAGATAGCTTCAATATTGCCAGGAGTAACTTCCTCAAAACCAGTATTAAGATTATCACTACCAGTATTAACAGGATTAGTACTGGTAGGTGCTGTTGCAGGTACTGGTCCTAAGTGCTTCAAAGCAAGGCATCCACTCTTTTCTAAAAGGTCAGAATGTCATCATAGACTGGATATTGGTGTAGAAGATGGCTGCTTAGGGGAGTGGGTCTTCTTTTTAGCAATCTTTTCAGAAACTGCTGCTTTTCTAGTTGCTCCAGTCAAAGATGTAGAAGAAACCACCATCAGGTCTGCAGCCTCCTCAGTCTGCACATCAATATCAATGACCTCTTTTGAACCTGCAGGGTTAGCTTGATTTTGCAAAGAACAGGTATATAGTTCATAGAGTCTGTAAGATAGTCTAAGTCAAACATCCACCTATGGCCTATTCCTTGTACATTGGGTTTTTCCTCAAGAAAGTTGACATGAAGGTTTACTTCAACTCTTTTGGTTACTAAATTATAAACCCTAAAGGCTTTACTGTTCACAGAGTAACCAACAAGAAAACCCTCATCAGATTTTCCATCAAACTTTCCTAGTGGGCTAAGAGTATTGAGAATGGTAACATGGCACCCAAATGGTCTTATGTAGCTAAGGATTGGTTTGTGGCCAAACAAAAGCTCATAAGGAGTTTTGTTCTGAGGCTTGGTCACTCTTACCCTGTTGAAGGTATAGCAAGCAGTATTGACTGCTTCTGCCCAAAAAGTGGTAGGTAAGTGTGAGTCAGCTAGCATAGTCCTAGCAGCCTCTATAAGGGTCCTATTCATTCTCTCAGCAACCCCATTTTGCTGAGGAGTTCTTGCATTACTAAACTCCTGTTTTATACCCTTTTCCCCACAGAACTCAAGCATAACCCTGTTTTTAAACTCTGTCCCATTATCTGATCTAATGATTTTTACTTTTTGATTAAGTTGGTTTTCTATCTGTCTTATAAAAGTCTTAAGGATGTCACTAGTCTCATCCTTTTTGGCTAGAAAGAATACCCAACAAAACCTTGAACAGTCATCAGTAATCACTAGACAGTAACTTGCATGGTTGATACTCCTCACAGAGGTAGGTCCAAATAAGTCCATATGCAAGGTGTGTAATGGGTGGGTCACATATCTGTCAATCTTGGCCTTACAGGAGGCCTTGTGTTGCTTTCCCTTCTGACAAGCAACACAAGTGTGGTCATTTTTGAAACTCTTGGAAGGTAACCCTCTAACTAGATTACCCTTTACAAGTTTATTTAAGTTTTTGAAATTAAGGTGACCTAACCTCCTGTGCCATAATCTAACTTCATTAAATGAGGCTTTTACTAATAAACAGGTGTATCCTTTTGAAGAATCAACATTTTTCATATCAAAAGTATACATGTTGTGTTGCCTAGGAACTTTAAGAAGAACCTGATTTTCATCAGGCATCTTGAAGTCAGAGGACACCACAAAACATTCTTTTTCAGTAAAAAGTACATTTAGCTTTTTATCACATATCTGAGATATGGAGAACAGATTAAAATGTCCAAGTTCTTTCACAAAAGCCACATCATCAAAAACTAAATTTCCTAATCTAATTGTACCTTTTCCACTGATACTACCTTTACTTCCACCAAAAGTAACAGATCCCACTTTGGATAATTCTTGATAATCTTCAAGATGGGCCCTGTTACCAGTCATGTGCCCAGAACATCCACTATCAAAAATACCTCTATGCTCCATATGCTTTAGTGGATGATCCTGCACATTTCAAAAAGAGATTAGTTTCTCTTTGGGACCCATGCCTTCACAGGCTTGGGTCTGCCTTGTGGACCTCTAGAAACATTAACATTTGAATCAGGGGTGGGTCCACTATTGGTATAGGAGAGTGGTATTACTTTTCTCCAAACACAACCTGCTGAGGTCTTAACAGCAGTGCCCATTTTGCCCTTGACAGCATATTTATATGACTTGTGTGCTGTATTTCTTGAAAAGGGTCTATATACAGGTGAACTTTGTTTTGAAAAACATTTCTTTGGACTTTTAAGATTCACCTGAGAAAGTTTAGGGCTTGTGTTGTTTGAAATCTGGTTTAATACTGGTCTATTTACTCTAGCAGTATTAAGATGTACACTACCAGAATTAACATTTTGCATGCCAGTATTAAATCTAGAACTACCAGACTTAATATGAGTGCCAGCTGAACTAACAGAACTAACATTTCCATGACCAGTATTAACATTTACCCTAGCAGTATTAACATTTACCCTACCAGTATTAATAGTTCTGCTAGCAGTACTAAGGTTGGGTCTAATGTTACTTAGTTGAACAGGTCTGGGAGTGAACTGATTTGCTTTATTCACCCTGTTAGTGTTAGTCCATGCCGGTGTGGCTTGCCTAACATCAGCATGAACCACCTTTTGGCTCTTGAGAGCAGCTTCCCTTGCTATCTTTTTCTCATAATAGTCACAGTCCTTAATCAAGTGACTAAGACTTCCACACACAAAACATGTTTTTCTTTCAAAAGAATATCCTGCACCTAATTCCCTTTCCATTTGTTGATTCCAATTCTGTCTGCTATTAGAGGGAATAGGTGAGGGAGTCTCTAGTGTTCTAAGTGGTTGCCTAGGAGTTTTTACATGCTATGCACAACTAGGGACAACTGTTTGTTTGGGTTTAGATACTTGTGGTTGAGTCTTTAGGGTGGCAATGAGGACCTGCTCAATAGAAGGTGTAGGGATATGGTCATTATTGACTGAATGGTCAGATACAGCTCCTAACTCCCTATCACTGTCATTGGATTGACAGGTTGAGTAATCAGTAGAACTAGTATCAGACACAGTAGGACTAGGAGATTGAAGTTGAGGTCCATATTTACCATACTCATACAGAGAATCATCTATGTTCTCCTGTTCCCTAGGGGTATAATCACCACTAAGAGGATGGGGGACACCTTTATACTCTACCTGTTTAAATCTGCTGTATAGTGGTATGTCATTATATCCTGTATCTGAGCAAAAATACCTCTACTTATCTCTTCCTTATATCCTAGGACCTCAGCATTTGATTGTATGCCATATCCTAAACCTATCTTAACAGTTGAGCTCATCCCACAATCAATTAGCTTCCAAAGATTTTTAGAAGATGCACACCAAGAATCAACAATTTTTTGTAAAGCATCTTTGTCCTTAACAGCTTTCATTCCTGTTCTTCTATACTTTTTCAACTTTTCATCTTTTTCAAAAATTTGATTAGCTTGAAAATTTAATTTTTCAGTTAAGGAAGATTGTTGTTTGTGGGAGGCTCTGATACCACTTATAGGTCCTTATTAACAGGATCTGAATGAGCCTTAAACGACTTATAGTCCTTTGAATAAATCCAAAGAAACTATGAGAGACAATGACTGTGAATATAAATATTGACGCGGAATATCAATATCTATACCAAGACGAACACAAGAACAAATACTAAAATTGCTATTACTATTACTATTTGATTGTGAATACTCAATCAACTGATATGTTTACAATACTATTCTATGTTCCTTTTATAGGCTTAAGGAACCCTAAACGCGTTAAGAGATAATGCTTATCTCTTCCTAAATCAACGCTAATTGATAACTATTACTAAAATTACAACGACTTAACTGTTGACCAAGCGTATTATCTTTAAACTGCCAGGACTTAAGTTAATGCTGGCAGAAGCTTTAACTTGCTCTACCCAGACTTAACTTCCTATTACTAACAGTACTAACTATTCAAGCTATCAGTACTAACTAATAAACGCAACAGACTTCATTTATACTAACAGTATTAAGGTGTTTTACATATTTTCCTAACAATCCTCCCCTAACTTGATACAGCAACTAGTCTTTAACTCTTGTATCAGCAACCTTGACAATGTTGTACATCAAAACATAAAGTTTCAGTCTATTCTCATCACTTCCAGGTGTGTTAACTCCTGTGAGAGGTGAATCATTGAAAATGTAAATGGATTTGATGTCTCTTTACCAGTTAGCCATTAACTCGGGAGTAGTCAGTTCTTTGGCCACCAGAAAGGTGTATGTCCATGGTCAACTGAAAACCATTTCAACTCTCAGTACTTGAAACATTGGTGAGTTGAATACCATATGATTTTTGGCAAACCATTACAGCCATCAACGGATTTGATATGCCTTTACCTGTAGCCGTTTGCTCAGGGCTAGTCATGCTTTAGTATAAATACTATGGTGCATAGAATACCATACAATTTTTGGTAAATTGTCAACCATAGAACGGATTTGATAGGTCTTTACCAAGCAGCCGTTTGCTCTTGGACTAGTTAGTTCTTATGTCTGTTAAACATGGTGAACCAAAGACCATTTGTTGTGTGGTGGTTAGCCAACACTCAAACCCTTTCTTCATCTTCATGAGTAGATGTGACTGTGTCATCATCATTAGAATCTTCAAATTCTTCCAATTGTTGTCTCACAAACTTGATCAGCTCCAAAGCCATAGAGCTTTCTTCTTCAGTTTCTAGCTTCAATTCCAGCATTTGTGAAAGTACTTCCTTTGTCAGAGGATATTTGCTTTCCACAAGCATATGAAAAACAAGTCCAGTACTTGTCATGATAGTATGTACTCTAATGCCTGCTTGTTTTTCCATCATTTTCAATAATCTATAGCAGTCTTCATTCATCTTTCCATCCAAAAGCTTCATTTTCAACATTTTTTTACATACCTCAGCAGGAAGTGGATATTTTCTATCAGACAACAAATAAACATCCATAGATTCTAAGTTCAAACAATGTACCCTACTAGTATCATAGTATCTCCAACTTACTATCTTTTTTGTTCCTATCTCACTCCATATAGCATCTGTGCTTAGAGGTTCATTCAAACAAATTCTTAACATATTCCAGAAACCCTCTCTAACTTATCCTCATGCCCATCCACCCATATCTATTCATAACTTATCCATGTACAACTCAATAAGGTCCCATCCAAATATAGACTTTAACATTGCTCCAAATTAATGTATACTATATCTGTTCCATTTCTCTAACAATTGTATAATCCGTTTTCTCCTTGTTTAATAATCTTATAAGTAGCTACACTAGGTGTTTTCATGGCTACAGGAACAGGATTCAAAGGAGTTTCAGTACCTGTGTTAGTCTCTTCTTGCTCATCAACCTTATCTGAATCATCAGAGACATTCTCATCCACACTTGTATGCATACCTTTTCTGGCTATTTGTTTTCTTCTCTTTGTAAGCTTCTTTGTTGGTTCATCATCTTTTGCTTCATCATCTTTGTCTTCTTTCAGTCTCTTTGAAGTCTTTGTTTGAAGCTCTTCACCAAATCTTTTCAAGCTATCTTTAGTGGCTTCAAAACTTATTGGAGCAAAAGAGTCAATCTGTTTTACAAGCTTGTCAAACTCTTCTTTGACTTCTTCAAAGCTCAACTTCCTCAGCTGATTTAACTTCCATGACCCTTGATTCTTTAAGTAGTTCATCATGTAAGTCTTTAGCTGTGATTGGGTAATGGGCTTGTTCCTTTTAGCTTTGGCTCTTTCTTCAGCAAAAAACTTCTTTCTTTGATTTACAAGGTCCATCATTTTCTTAGCAAAGTCTTCTCCTTAAAGTTCACTTCCAAGCATGCTCTTTGATAACTCTGCATTGGCTTCAAGTTTTGCTCTAATCAAGTCCCAATCCTCATTTGTATAGTGTTGAGCCTCAAATTGTACTTGAGCTTTTCTTTTCTTCTGTTGCTCAGTCAACTCTTCTTCTTCTGCAATCCTTTGTGCTAGAAGAGCATCCAAATGTATTTGCTCAGCCTCCTCTTCTCTTTGTAAGGAATCCAATCTTATTGCTTCTGCAAGGCTAGCTTCTTCTTGTAAGATCTGTTCCTTTGTCTTCTTTGGAGTTTCTTCACTGAGCATAGGAGCTTTCCCTTCTCTTTGTCCTTTATTTTCACCAGCAGTACTGTCTTGCTCAATAACAGTATTAAGTTCAATACTACCAGTATTAACTTTACTAGCAGTATTAACTTCAATACTAGCAGCATTAACCTCACCAGCAGTATTAATCTTTTCAGCACCAGTATTATCTTCTTGAAAGTCCAAGCTTGAGACTACTTTCTTGCCTGTAGACTCTTTTCTTCTCTTGTACCTCCTTCCTTTGTCAATTGACCTTGACTTTAAAGAGGCAACCTTTGAGAGAGTTTTGGCTGCTTCAAGAGTGTTTGGGCTTATTTCTTCCTCTTGTTCCTCCCCTGAAGCATGTGCCTTTGTTGTAGGAGGTGTAACCAGTCCTTGTTTTGAAGAATCTTGAGGGTCAGCTTGACTTTTCCTCCCTTGAACCTCAGGTTCTTCATCCTCTGAATCTGTCAAAACTAAATTCCTCCTCTTTAGAAACCCTTCCAACTTCTTCACCTTCTTGACTAGCTTCACTATTGCATTTCCCATGGTTAGCTTGGTTTGTTTAAGATCCAATTCCAGGCTATCTATTCTTGAAATCAACTTGGGAACTGTTTGAAGCAAATCATCTGTAGGCATGTGACTTGGAGCCTGTGCTTGTGATGGTGAGAAGTGATGGTGGACAGGAGATTGCTCCTCATAGATGTGCTCATCTGTTGGAGGTTCAGTCTCAGGTGGTGGTGGTGGTGGTGATGTAGGTGTAGGAATAGGTGGTGGTGTTGGTGATGGAATAGTTTGAGGTGGAGATGTAGATGTTGGGATAGGTGCACAAGTTTATGCTTGTGGTAAAGGCTAGTGAACAAAACATAACTAGTCCATCAAAGATATGGGCTTATGGTAAAGACTTGTAAATCCATATAAGAATGTTTGACAATTACCAAAAATTGTATGGTATCAATGCACACATAGTATTTATACTGAAGCATCGGGCTACTACCAGAGGCAAACGGCGTAACCTGGTAAAGAAGTTATCAAATCCGTTAATAGCTTTGATTTGCTCAAAAAACATATAGGTTATTCAATGTACCATGGTCTTCCAACACCTAAACATTGACTATCCATAGTCAAACGGCTCATGGTAAAAGACACAACAAAATCCGTTTATGGCTGGTATTTGCCAACAACCTATATTTTGTTGCAGTAAAGATTGAGGCTATGAAGACTTGTTGCTGTCTAAGATTTGAAGACTTAAAGATTGTTTATATTATTTGTGAAGACAGAAGTTCAAGACAATCCTCTAAAGCCCAAAGTGAAGTCCAAAGTACAAAGAACTTGAAGTTCATGAATAAAAGATCAAGTTAGAGTGGAGTGAGTTGTTAGAAATATTGTAGAACAGACCTTAATACTGTTAGTATTAAAGTTAAGGCTGTTTAGTTTATAGTTAGTACTGATATGAAATAGTTAGTACTGTTATGTATAGAAGTTAATGTCTGGTCAGAGCAGGTTAGTCTGCCACATTAACTTAAGTCTGACAGTATAAAAAAGTTAATACTGTTTGACCAAGACAGTTAAAGTCTGTTGAAATTAATAGTAATAGTTGATCAATTAGCGTTAATACCAGAAGAGATATGTATTATCTCTTAACGCAGTTTAGGGTTCCTTAAGTTATAATAGGAACATGGAATAGTATTGTTAAACAGATGAGATTGATGAGTATCACAATCAAATAGTAATAGTAATAGCAAGTTTGGTATTCGTTCTTGTGCTCATCTTGGTATAGATATTAATATTCCCTCAATATTTATATTTACAGTTATTGTCTCTCATAGTATCTTTGGATTTATTCAAAGGACTATAAGTCGTTTAATCTCAGGTGTATACCTGTTTATATGAAGAGACCTACAAAAGATGACTCCATGGATAGCTCTAAATATCAAGGTATGACAGTTATTTCCTTTATTTAACTGAGTCAAGTAGGCCTGATATTATGTTTAGTGTTTGCTTATGGGCTCATTTCCAAGATAATCCTAAGACTACCCATTTAGAAGCCGTTAAGTGTATAGTTAGGTACATTTGAGGAACTAGTCACTTAGGATTATGGTATCCGAAAGGAACCGGAATAGAAACTATAGTTTATGTTGACCCCGACCACGCGGGCGATTACGTTGATCGCAAAAGCACTAGTGGCGTTTGTACATTCATGGGATGTTGTTTAACATCTTGGTTCGCATAAATAAATAAACGCCCCATGCTTATTTCACGAACCCGAAAGCCGAATACGTCATCTTCGCCTAGAAAGGCATGTCAACAAACACTACGGATGAAACAAGCTGTCATCGACTACGGCATACGCCTTGAAGACATTCCGATTATGTGCGACAATAAAGGCGCTATCGACTTAAGTCCACTCTACATCAACCTTCGTACAACACTCTAGAACTAATACATATAGAAATCCGTCACCACTTTCAATGCGATAATAACGTCCATAAAGCAATACTCTTATCGATAAAGTTGCATCCGAAAATAATATAAGCAAATATATTTATCTAAGCCTTTAAAACATGAAAGTGATTAATTAATTATTTAGGATTAGGATTTAGGAAAATGAGAAAATTAGCATAGGTTATGTGAATTCCCATCATCTCAAAAATAATCGTAAAGCGGAAATTGAATGAAGTAAATTATTCATTATTCAAAAGATGTTAATTCTCATTACAAGTTCCAATTATAAAACTTCCGATCATGAACATAATCAAGATTAGAATTTTACTAGATAATGAAAATATCAATAAAATGACAATAGATATCTTCAAAATCTACATGTATGGTCAATACATGAAAATTACAAAATTGATTGAAAAAGACAAAAAGAACAATCTTCGAATTGCAACTCACACTTGTGTTGACGATGTTTTGTTGAGTCTAAATGTTCATAAATGATTGTGTTATTAGTAATGGTCAAACTTATGCTAAAAAGATAATACACTCCTAGTAGGATCGACTACATTGAGATTCCATCAGGAAATTCATGACAAGTTGCACGGTTCACTCAAAACTTGGACTCGACTCCAAAAATTATATCATATACTCCTAATAGTATATATAACATACATCAATTGCCAAAAACACAACACCATATCTTAATTTATATAAAAATCAACTCTGTCCGTTTTAATATACACCTGTGGATCACGGATCCACCATACGGAGATCCGTATGTGGTTTAGGTGGATCCGTGCGTTACATATCACGGGTAAATAGCTGATTTTAAACAAATTAGGACCACAACAAGTATTCAACAAACACACCCACGAACTCAAATACTAAAACCCTCAAACAAACATAACACAAATCGGCAATTAGAGCAATTAATCTACACGATCATCAACAAATCACCAATCTATAACAACTATTGTAAGTGATTTCATCTTATTTTATATTTAATTTCATATCTAGGGTTTTGATCTTGATCAAATCACATATAATTTAGGGCTTTCAATTTTTCTTGTTATTTTTGTGCAATTAGAACTATGATATAACAATGTATAACTACTATAATACTCAAAAAGCATAATTGAAGCGATTCGCCAAAAATCAATTTTCGACAAAAACCCCAAGTTATGATTTTCACTTCTAGGAACTTTTCAAAACAAGGGTTGTTTAACTACATTGTTAATACAACGCAAAAACTTTTTCTTCATGCATTAAGACTCTTGAATGTATATACGAAGTGCTTAATTCATAAGCATGTTTCGTTCCATTCATCTAGAGCAATATCAAACATAGGTTGTGCATCAAGGTTTGCTTATTATTATTACTAGTATTAACACTATTTTTCTCTTTTTGTTTGAGTCAAGCAAATCGCACACCCACATTAAGTCCATATAAACACACACTTAGAGTTTGCATTGTATCTCTACCTTTCGTTTATTGAGTCATTGTTATTTACCTATAGGTGAAATCACGACATAAAGTAAGCAAATGGACTACAAACGAACTAAAGAGTATCTACCTAGAGTCCATCGTACTAGACAAATGGATGAAGAACTTAGGGAGTCTTACCGCACTCTTGAAAAGCGCCTCTTCCATGAAGGAAGAATAGTTACTCCATCTTTCATTTCTGAAAACAATATGCT
This sequence comes from Tanacetum coccineum, assembly GCA_026074375.1. NCBI lineage: Eukaryota > Viridiplantae > Streptophyta > Magnoliopsida > Asterales > Asteraceae > Tanacetum > Tanacetum coccineum. The sequence goes on from BQNB010008871.1 coordinate 39,312, forward strand.
TCCATTCTTTCAAGCTGTAGGCCTCGAGCCTTTTCTCACTCTTAACGAACCCATATGTCCTAGATTTGTAGTTGAATTCTATCATAGTCTTGAAGTCAAAAGAGATGAGGAGCTACGTCCTTACATTGAGTTCAAGCTTGGTCAATTCACCTTTAAGCTAACCCCATCTCGACTCTCTCAAATCCTCAAAACTCCTCACGCTCTAGAAACTTTTTACACAACTGAATGGTCACTAAACTCTCTTGATGATTATCCCAAAAGTAATTACTTTGGCTCTAAATATGATCTCGTTAAAAAAGGCCATCACCATTCCTAAAACCACTCAAGCTCAACTTCTAAGAGACTCCAACAAACTCTATGTTGATGACATTCGCCCTGACTTGAAAGGATGGGAATTTTTCTTTATGGAAAATTTCTTTTGTTCTATTGACAAAAGAAACAAGGTAAAATCATGCACTGCATACATGCTTTACTACCTAACCATTAGAAGAAAGTTCAACTTTACTTCGATGGTCATTTACCGAATGGAGGAAGTCATAAACAAAACGCAAGGCTCCATAGCTTTGCCATCCTTATTGACCCATCTTTACAAGCATATCCATACCACAAACCCTCAAGTCATCATCCCAATTGCTAGGTTCACATTTCATGAACATGTCATGGATCCTCTAGACATTTCCAGAAATCCTAGAAAAGAAAAGGGAAAGAAAATTTCCTCTCCCTTGGTCATCTCCTCTTCATCTTCATCATCCGATGACAATAAGGCACCATCTTTTCTCGAGTTCTATGATGAGCTATCCGACAGTGAGGATCTAACCAAAGTGCAACGAGAGAAGAGAGGAATGTTTAATTGCTTGAATCAATATGTTGGCACCATCTCCAAGTACCTAGAGAAGCAAAAATGATTATGTTTGTCTTATGCCTATATGTCCTTATGGTGTGTGATAATTTGCATCTTGTTAAGATATTTATGAATTGAAAACTTTGATGTATGTTGAAACTTAGTACCCACTAGATGTTGTTGTGTTTTATGGATATTGTTATCGTATGTTTTATGACATTTGGTAGAAGATAATGATGCTTGCATGATAATTTGTTTTGTGTTTTGGGTGAAAAATGATGTTCTGGTCATTTTTGTTAAAGTTTGCGACCCACGGATCTACCATATTGTAGATCCGTACATTATTTTGGTGGATCCATGGATCTCCAAGCCAGGCGCCAAAATTTGAATTTTCTTGATTTTTAACTTTTTCTACTTTTATCCTGAGTTAACCATGGATAATTATACTATGTGGGATCTAAACCTTAGATATAACATGGTTCCTCCATATAATCCAAGAACCATTATAGACAATTCATATCACCAACTTTCCTCCTTATAAAAACATCACTGACCCTTAAAAAACACATTTTCTTCACATTTCTCCATATTTCACAAATTAAAAACCTTCTAGTTCATACCAAGACTAGTTCATCCAAAACAATTCACCAAACTAAAAGAAAACCGCAAGAATAAGTTTCAATATCCAAATTAAGTCAATCTACACATCTCAATTGAGGAACAACCAATGAGAAATCTCTTCACCACCTCCTTAGAAAGAAATCCTTCACTCACCTCAACTCCATCAAAATCAACTCTAGTCATCTCAACATCACGTAGTGAGTCTAGTCGACACCAACTCCACGTTGCAACCAAGCACCACCTAAACTTTTTTGTTTCATTCTAAGTAAACCAGAAACTCAAGAACTTCCTCTACCTCTAATTTTACCAAATGATCAATATGCTCGAACCATGGATAATTGGCCACCGAGCCCTTTTAATCCATCTCCACCTCCATATGTCTCTCGACCACCTCCTGGTTTTCCAAATCCACCACCCAGATTTTAACCATTTCCATCAACCTAACCTTTGTTTATTAACATTAACAACAACACACCTCTCCTCCAAACAATACACCTCCACTTGAAAAACATTCACGCATCCACCACCAAATCTGAGAAATCAACTAATTTCCACATCCACGTAAACGATCATGTATTTGTTCATCCAAATGACATGCCTCACCTCCACAACATGTTTTGTCAATGTTGTAGCACCACAAGGCATGAAATCCAAATGCTCTGAAACCATGTCAACTACATGTTCTCATACATTCGACACCACCTCGGCTCTTCATCATACCCACCTTATTTTCCGCATTAGCCGCATAACCATCTCACCTCCCCTCGGGTTATATAGGAAAATCCTAGCTATCCCAAGATTTAGGATTTTTAATTGTTTTCTTTTATTTTCTAGTTTAAGCTTATCATGTAATGGCTTTAATGCTAAATTTTATGTTTTATCACTTATAATGGATTTAACATTATTTTTATTGGTTGTGTTGATGATGGATGTTCATTGTATATGTGTGCATTTGTAATTGTCATAATAATATACTATAAAAAATATATATATATAAATATATCTATTTATATATATATATAATAATTAATATATCATATATAACTCTAATTCATGCATGCCAACTAACCTAAGTTTGTAGCAACGCATCCATAGCTCGATTACTTGGTTACCCAAGCAAGGGGTAGTAATACATAAGGGGAGCACTTGCATCTAGTCTTTATTTTTTTTACTTTGCATTCGTTACCAAGTCACTTAGCATTCGACCAAAAACAGACAGGCCAGTGGAAGGCCTGCTACAGCACTTTTTTGCATTCGAACAAAAAGGGGGACGATAAGAAATAAAACTCATCCACTAAATAGTTATAGTTTAGTAACTCTTAAAATAAACATGAAGTTTATATATTGTCATCACATCACAATGGTGGAGATCGAGTTAGAAGTGACAAACTATTCACGCAAAGACGATAATTTATATTTAATAATCTTCATGTTTTGATAATAACAAAATATAATGTCATACTACGTACAAGTTTAACCGTAAAACAAGTTATTTTAGGTCGACAAGTTTAACTTGACGCCGACAAATCACTTAAGGTATGAATATGACATTATTAAACATAGTTAATGATCAAAGAAAAATATTATCATTTGCATAAATCTTTTCTAAGCAAATGATTTAAGTTAACACATGATTAATTATAAGCTAGTTATATTAATCATGCAAGACAAAAATAAGATTAACCATAAGTAGAAACAATCTTTCCATATATTCCTAAATTTAGAAAATCTCTTTTCTTATTGGTGATAAGAAATATTTTTCTTCTAGATGAATCTATTAAACTAGTTTTAAAAAGTACATCAAGAAACAATAATTTGTACCTAGATTTAGGGTTATAAATTCACAAAATAACAACATAGTTGTCACGATTAAAAATGAGTATAATCTAACCAGAATAGCTACCACCCACGATCCACCGAAATATCAATGGACGCCATCTAGGGTTATTAGAGGATCCTGCGTCGCACGTAATCACTCATAAGTGGGACATATTTATATTTCAAAAGGTATTGCGCTATAGAAATACCACTAGGTATTCTCAAAGCTTTCATTTTATACAACCTTGAAAAATATTTTTCTCACAACATATTTTATCTTTTTATATATTCTTTGATCATTATACTGTTACAGTAAGAATCCATTCAAGCGATCAATTAAATAGAACTCATTTCCCACTCTTAGTGAAGTAACACTTCAGAAGGACGCCAGCTTCAAGTGTTAATAGTGTTGGAGTTGTGTCATTCACGTTTTGTGAAATCATTCATTACTTGTAAATCTTGGTTAGTGGTGTATCATAATGTTATGATAGGTTAGGTATTAGGACCCATAAAAATACTATCAGTACGTGAAGTGGTTAGTATTTAGGCCATAAAATACATAGTGTGTTAGATTGGTTCTATCTTAAAGTAGAACTCGGTATTTAGCTTAGTACCGAAAAAAGTATAAGCAACGTATACGGTTTTATCCGCCTAAAGGGAGCTTGTTGACATAGTGAAGATAACTCTCAAGTTGGGTACTTGGGGAGCGGAGTAGGGCAAAAAGGAGCTTCGTAGCCAAACCACTATAAATCATTGTGTCATTGGTTTGATCTTTCTTATCTTTACTTGTCCATATCTCGTAGATTGTTATTTACTTATTGCATTGCTATCATATACACTTGTGTATATCTCTTGAATTCACATAAGTCGACAATCTAAGTTTAAAATTTAAAACGGTAAAAACTATTCAACCCCTCTTCTAGTTTCCACAAAACTCATTAAGAAGATGAAATGTAAGAATGTGGATACTAATTTTGAAAAACAATCAATCTTGGGGAAACCGCCTTTGCAACCAATCAGAAATCAACAAGTGGTAAGACAACCAACTGTGTATAAATCCGAACGATCCCAAGTTGCAAAACATCGGTCTGCCTCCAAAGTTGATGTGTCCAATAATCTGACAAAACCAGTCACTCCACACTCTTGGCCTCAAGTTAGGAAATCGTCTTTTGCTAAGCCTTATGATGTGAATGCACCTGGCCTTTCTAGAAATTTCCCAAAGCATGTGTCATTTCAGTCACCAAGGGAATTGTTAGGTTCAAATGACATGGTTCATACCTAATACCTAGAGGAAGACAAGAAAAAGGCACAACTTTAGATATACAAATCTTTGAATACAAACCCTAGTGTTGGATCGATTTATTGAATAGATCTTAACCTTCAGCTTGCAAAGAGTTTGCTTCTTTAGATAATTCTAAAGCAACAATAATGAAACACTGAGTAGACACTATTGATTATGCGGAATCTAATCAATAATGCTAAGAAGAACAATATTGAATATCACAAAAGAACTTTTATATTAAACTTTGAATCTTCCTAGGTTACAGATTACAAACTGTGTTACTATTTGATCTTTATGATCTGTGTAGAACTATATCTACTAACTATGCCTAAGGTTCCTTTTATAGACTAAGGAAACCCTAATGGGCTTTACAAAACGTATATAAAGATCATGCATATCCTTTCCTAAAATATCTCATAAACGGTACTAACTACTTTATACTAATGGTACTAACTATCTGATCAGTACTTAACATTTTATACTGTCAGTACTAATTACATCTAGCGGTAATAAATAATATAACTAGCGGTACTAAGTCACGAATGCATATTTCCCAACAATCCTTGCCCAACAACTCCTCCCCTAAACAGATTGTTGATCTTGTTTTAACGTCATGTTTTTCTTTTAGTTTACTCTTCACTGAAATCTTGGGAGATGTATTCAAACACTCTGTCAAATCGTTTATCTTGATCTTTGATCACATATTTCTGACATCTTTAGCTATCTCCATCATCAGTCAACAGCAACATCAACATCAACCTAATTGGCTTTATAGTTTTTGGCAAACTACCAGCCATTAACGGATTTGATATTTCCTTTACCAGTAGCCGTTTGCTCTGGGATAGCCAATTCTTCATTGTAAACAACAAGGTGAATTGATAACCTTATAGTTTTGAGTAAACTATCAACTATCAACGGATTTGACTTGTCTTTACCAAAAGCCGTTTGCTTTTGGACTAGTCAATGCTTTATTGCCATAACATGGTGCATTGATAACCATATAGTTTTTAGCAAACTATCAGCTATCAACAGATTTGATTAGCTTTTACCAGAACTGTTTGACCTCTCCTGGACTAGCCAACTCTAACTGTGAAGCAAGCGTGAGTTGAGAACCCTACAAGATTTGGTAAAATTATAAACCATATAAAACGTATTTGAGAAGTCTTTACCAATAAGCCTTTGCTTAAGCCAAGCCAGTTCTTATGCCTGTTAAGCATGGTGAACTGATGACCATTTGTTGTGTGGTGGTTAGCCAACACCCAAACCCTTCTCATTTCCATTCTCAACATTACTCCTCATTAAGCTGTTGCTTAATGAATCTTACCAATTGTAGTGCAGCAGTACTTTCCTCTTCAACCTCCAATCCTAAATCAATCATTTGTTGCAACAATTCCTTGGAGAGAGGATACCTTCTTTCAACTAGCATGTAGATGACTGTCCCATCCTTAAGCTCTAGTATGCAAACTCCACAAGCTTCATACAGTCTCCATCTAACAATCTCCTATTCTTGTTGATTGTTCTAGGAATCACCTTGATCACTTTCTTCTGTTGAGGATTCCATCATAATCTTCAAGTCTCCCCAAAGAATCAACTCAATATCCTTTGGTGTGATTTTTGAGTACTGCTTCATCACCAAGTCATATAAATGAAACAAATCATGTCTATCAAAAATATATAGTACCTTCATTAGATAGTTAAATACAATGAAGTGCCCATTAACTCTGTAGATAACAAGGTAATTCCCATCTGGTGATAAAACCTTGTGCAACTTAGCAATAAAAGATTTTGTCTCCATAATCTCACTATCTATGGTACTTTCAAATGTAACAATTCTTAGACATTTTATGTGTTCATCATCACTATCATCATCTGGCTGTGGTCTTGGCATTTTCCTAGCAATCATCTTCACATGACCACTCTTTCTTTTCTTTGTACCCTGCTTTGTTACTTCTTGTTCAGCAGGTACCTCTGTTGTGTCTTCTTCCCTTGGAGTCTCATTGACAACCCTCTTCTTTTTAGGGTCTTTATTCAACTCCTTAATCTGTCTCTCATCCTCAGCAGATCTAATAGCAACAAAGTTCTGAAAATCTTTATCAGACCTTTTAACCTTTTTATACAGAACTTGTATTTCTTCAAAGTTCTTGTTCTTCAAATCAGCATGCTTCTTTCCTCCTACATGCTTCAGATAGGTCATCATTTGGTTTCTTAGCTGAGTTCTTGTTGGTGGTCTGCTTTTTTGATTGTAGCAGCTCTTTGTTGAGCAAGGAACCTCTTTTGAGAAGTCAATAAAATCATATAGAAATTTGGCTCACTCTCAACGTAAACGTTTCTCTCTCTTCCTCTTCAAGCCTTGCAGCTAAAGTCCACTCAGCTTCAATTCTACCTGATATCATTAAAATCTTGTTATAAGAGCAGCCTTTGTAGCGTCTGCCTTCACTAACTTTTTCATTTTTCCTCTTCTCTGCTTCCCAATCCTCCTTGCACCTTGTCTGCTATTTCTTCATCCTTAGCAAGTCGATCAACTTTCTTTCAGCTTCAACAACTCCTCTGACTCAGCAATCTACTCAGCTTCTGATCTCTTCCTCAAAGTACTTTCTTGCCTTTGTCTTTAGGATCAATTTTAGGAATAGGCCTTCATATAAGTATTGATCTTGTTGATGTAGCCAATGGTCATCTGAATCATTCAACCAATCTTGTCTCAACACCTTTTTGATTAGCCTATTATTGGCTTATAGATACAAAAAAACTCAGCAATGGTCTCATCATCTTTGAAAACATTTAGAGCAGTACTTACATCCGAAGTTCCATACTTTTGGCTCCACATACCTTTCCTAAGCTTGTCGGTACTAACTATTCTACTCTTTGGCTTAGCTAGTACTAACTTCAGCTTGTCAGTACAAGTTTGCTTGTCAATAACCTTTCAATCTGGCTTGACGGTACTAACTTGATCTTCAGTACTAACTCCCTTTTCTGCACTTTCCTTCTCTTCAAGCACCACATAGCTTGTCCTCCCCTCATCTTGAGCATCTTCAGTCTCTATGTAGTCCATTGCATCATCCACAATATCATCAAGATCATCAAAAGCTAGATCTTTATGCACTGTAGGTTCAGATTTGGCAGGTTTCCTCCCCTGTTTGGATACAGACTCCTTTTGCATCCATTGTTTCTTTAATGATTTCTTTCTTGCCAATCTTACTTGATGGAGAACACCTTCATATCCCAGTCTTGTATGTGTGATTAACAGTATGGCTTTCTTCTATAAGCTTTTTGATCTGTGGCCTTTAAGTGTTTAATTGCATTGGCTTTATCTGTGACCTGTTTTACATAAAACACACAAAGATCATAATACACTTTTGGAGTATCCAGGACATCCCTATTAACTAATAAGGATCTATCACAGACACGGATTACTGACCTCCGATGAATCCCTATGAAGTACTTTTTAAGAACAAATGGAATGGAATCAGGAATAGAAATATTATGTGAAGGTCGGGAAGATGGTCAGGCAATGTCTCATGTTGGTATGCACTTGGGTGAGGAGGAGAGGGTGTGGGTTGAGGTTCAGATTGTCTTTATGAAGCTTCACCCTCTTTCTGAAGCTTCACTCTCATCCTCAGTTGGTGGAACCAACAAATTCAAACAAAGGTGTGACATTCCCTGAAAAATGTTTTCCTTTTTAACCATAAAAGAAAACTATTTACACTAGTCAAAGAATAATAGGAAGTAGTCTAAAGGCACAGGCACATTCTTTAGCTATTTATCCAAAAAGACTGAAATAAATCTTGGATACATAACAAACTTTTTCTTTGCATCCAAGTGTCTCATCATACCATCAAAAATTAATTTAGAAAAATTATATTTCTGATTAGTGGCTAAGCAAATCACTGCTGTGGCAATATTAGTGGGAATTTTGATCCCAAGAAGTACTTTTAGAACTAATGCAGTGATTCATAGTATGAAAAAGAAATTTCCACTAGGGTGAAAACAGGGCTTTGTTAAAAGTTAAAACAGTTAGGTCCCCCTCATAACCCATTAGCTGGATAGCATCAAATATAGTCTAATTATGCAAAGAATCTATCCCATCAGCATCAACAAAAAGAAGATCACTTCTTATTGATGCCTCTGGGATATTCACAGGCTTGCCAACTACTTTGGCAGTAATATACCTAACATTGTTGATTATTTTGGATTTAGCAGACATCCAAAACTGTTCAACAAATGTAGTAAAGACTACAGGACTTACAGTGAGAGCATAGTGAATGGAGCTTCGTGTAAGAAAGTCTATAATCTCATGAAAATCGATATTCCCATCAGTCTTTTCTAAGTAAGCGATCATGTTGTGTTTAGCACAAGATTCAAGAATAGCCATAGGTGTAGAATTTATGATCGTCGGTGATTAAAAGATTAGGTTTTGTTAGAAGATAGCGGAGTAAGAGAGATTACGTGATTAATTCGAGCAATTGAGATGGTTTATAATATAGGTTGGACAAACCCAAAAAGCAAAGAAACCGTTACTATTTATACTTTAGCACCCTTGGCAGTATTTCTTCAACGGCTTTATAGAGCGGTACTAATCTTTGCCCAGCGGTAACTAACTATGCACTACGGCTTTGCCCAAAGAATAGCCAGGACCTGGCAAAAGGAGTTTCTATTAGATACCATCTATATGCTCTATTCTAGATGACCTCTCTAAAAACCCAAACAACTCATAAAATTCAACACTATGGTCCAAAATCCTCTACGCTTAAAATTATGACAATTACAAACTATACAACAAATCCATCTTGCCTTCCCCTCAATTGTAGGCTGACAGATTCACTAATCCAATGCTAACCACCAAAAAGTTAAATCTGTGACATCAAATCCTTTGTGAGAAGGTCGCAACATTATGATCATGTGAATCTTTGATAACTGCTACTCATCTTTTCTCATAGCAATCTCTGATAAAATGAATCGAAATTTCGATATGCTTGGTCCTAGAATGAGCAACAGGATTCTTGATAACACTTATAGTTAACTCCATTAACAATATGGAATTTCTTAGTTTTCATGAAAATGAAACCATAATCCATCATCTGATTCTGTATCCATAGTACTTGCCCACAACTAGTAGCAGCTGCAACATATTCTGCCTCAGTAGTAGAATTTGCCATAATAGTCTGCTTCTTCCATTGCCAAGATATCAATCTTCTACCAAGAAATTGACAGCCACCTGTTGTTGATTTTCTGTCAAGACTTGGCTACCTATAAACCTACCATAATCACTATCTAAAGTAAGCTTTCAGTTCAAAAGAGAACCTTAAGATACCATAACCCTATTTTGGGTGATGTTATAAGGTACCTAAAAAAATTCTTTTAACTACAATAAGTGTGAAGCTTTCTGGTGGTACTTGAAACCTAGAGCACAGGCACAACATCAAACTGATTGTCAGGGCCTTGAAGCAGTTAATACATTAGAGAGCCCATCAATACCCTTCTGTAGACATGTACATCTACATCTACACCATCTTCATCCTTGACTAGTGGTTTATTAGACTTAATAGGAGTAGTAGCTATCCTGATGGACAAAAAATCAAACTTCTTTAAGATATCAGCTACATACTTGTCTTGACTAATAAAGATGCATCAGTTGTTTGCTATTACTTGAAGTCCTACCTAAAATGTGAAAGTGAGTTCTCCCATGGAGCTCATTTGGAATCTTTTGTGCATACAATCTTCAAACACTATCGCACATAGACTTACTTTTAAAAACCAAAAAATAATGTCATCATCCACATACACTTGGATAACATCAATGTCACTACTTTTTATATCTTGATAAACAATGTTTTGTCTATGGTACCTCTCCTGAAAACCATTTTTCATCAGGAAAGAAGAAAGTGTCTCATACCAACTCTAGGGGCTTGATGAAGACATAAAGAAGCTTCAAAATCACCTAATGACTTTGTTTGGATGAGCGAGGGATCAACAAAAGCCTGGAGGTTGATGGAATACACCTCCTCTTTAATAGTGCCCATAGAGAAATGCACTTTTTAACATCCTAAGGTAACAGTAAATCCCAAAGTACATGAAAAGGAATAAAAATAACCTAATTGCCTCTATCCTGGCAATAGGTGCAAAAACATTATCATAATCTATACCTTCCTCCTGTCTAAACCTTTGTGCTACAAGCCTTGCTTTGTTTTTCACAACAATACTTCTCTCATCTCCTATTTAAAGACCCGCATTTGTGTCAATGTACCATTTCCCATATGGCAAATCAACAAGTACCCAAACCTTTTGTAATTTGAACTGTAGCAATTCCTCTTGCATTGCTTCTACCCAGCTTTCATCTTGTAAGGCTTGTGATATGTTTTTGGGTTCTTATTGAGAGAGAAAACATGCCAACAAACAATTCTGATGATCTCTGTGATTAGTTCTATTCTGTTTAGAGATGTAGCTCACCAATGCTTGTTGTGCTGAAGAAGTCTTTTGAATCTTTCCTCTTGTTTGAACTACTGACTTAGGATCTCCTAGAATTTGGATGATTTTTTATGAATTCTGAGTGTGGGAATAGGACTGACATTAATGGTGTCATCTATATTATTGAAGTCAGCCACTGCACCCACATTCTCATCATCATAGGCTCTATTGAATATGCCATCACTTGAAAATGCATCAGAATCATCTTCCAAATCAGGCATATTTGGATCAATGGATAAATCAGCATTAGGGAGAGTTGATGCATCAATAGGTATTTTTCCTCCAAGATAGACAAAGGATGATTCACCAACATTTGCAAACCATGAGGAGTACTGAGCATACAAACATATGGGCGTGGGAAGTGGTACTAACAGATGGACCTAACATTACTAAGAATAGTTAGTGGCTGGTAAGCCAGAGCTGCCCACTTTTGAGATGCTAAAATACTTCTTTTCTTCTTCAAAATCTTGTCTAGGGCATCATCCAGAGCTATAGCAACCACTTCTATGAGCATCACATCTTCTCAGTTCATCATGCAAGACTTGGTACATCGTTCAGTCAACTGAAGTTGACCCTACCTTAATTAGCAACATTTCTGAAACTTGTACAACCTTAGTCTATAAAAGAACATTTAGAAGATTTTCATGTGCACTGGAGTCAACATCTTCTCCTGGAGTCCTAGTCCTATGAGGTTTCGTTAAGCAGTAGTATAATCATGAGTTAGGGATCCTTTATCTTTTTCCTGATGAACCTGCAACATAAGAATCTTGTGTACCTGCATCCACATTAACCTGATTTTCTATACTGACTGGAATATAGTTCATTGAATTGGTTGAGAAAATCAAGAACAAACATCCAATTAGACCAGACTCTTCCACATTTGGTTAATCTCAAGAAAATTAAGTGCATTATCTCTTACAACCTTTTGTCCTGTTTGTTGTATACTCCCCACCCCCCCCCCCCCCCCCCCCCCCCCCCCCCGCCCCCCCCCCCCCCCCTAAAGGCTTACCTAGTTGTTAGAGGTATCCAGCAACAAAACCTTCATCCAGATTTTCCATCAAATTTGCCCAAGGAATCTAAGGGAGTTTTAAATGGTCAAGAGCACTCCAAAAGGTCCTCATAAAACTATATTCTAGGTGAGTTACCTATTCTAGTTCATAATATCTTATTTTAAGGTTTGGTCACTAATACCCTATTCAGTACATAGCAGGCAATATTTACTGCCTCTGCCCAAAATGGGATAGGTAAACGTGAGTCTGCTAACATAGTTCTAGCTGCCTTAATTAGGGTCCTGTTTTTCCTTTACTCTGCAAACACCATTAACAGCTGTGGAGTTACTAGGCCACACTAAACTCCCTTTTTATTCCTTTCTTAGCACATAATTCATTCATAGCATGGTTCTTAAACTCTGTCCCATTATCACATCTAATAATTTTAACATTATGATTCAATTGGTTTTCTAAGCCTATGATAAATTTATAAAGGATTTCAGATGTTTCATCCTTGGTAGCTAAGAAAAATACCCAACTAAATCTGCTAAAATCATCAGTCACAACCAAGAAGTACCTTTTCTTGTTAATACTTTGTACAGAGACAGGTCCAAATAAGTCCATATGAAGTAATTCTAGGGACTTTCTGATGATTCTACATACTTGCCTTATTAAGAGGCCTTATGTTGCATACACCTTCCTTGGCAGGCAACCACAATGTGGTCATTTTCATAAAAACTTTTGAAGGTAAACCTCTAACTAGGTGACCTTTAATAAGTTTGTTTATATTTTTGAAATTCACATGACCTAATCTCCTGTGCCATAATTTAGACTCATCTGCTGTTGCATTTGCATATAAACAAGTTATACTCCAGAGGAATAAAATTCCTTTAAGTCCAAGCTGTCACAATCATCCTTTCTAGGAGCTCTAAGTACAAACTTGACTTCATCAAGTAAGCTTAAAAGCTAAGAGACAGATAGCCATTCAGTCTCAGTAAAAAGGACAATACATTTTTCTTAGTCACACATTTGTGAGATAGAGAAATGGTTAAACTAAAGTTCAATCTACAAAGTTAAACATCATCAAATCAAAATTAGCGATACTGATTTATCTTTACCCGTTAATTTAACCTCCTTGGATCACTTCCCAAAAGCCATAAAGCCTCCATTTAATCGTTCATGTCTGAAAGATAAGCTTTGTTGCCAGTCATATGGCTAGAGCAACCACTATCCACCACTGCATGATCCTGCAATAAGATCTCTGAATTGCCCTGCACAAAAGTAAGAGAATTAGCATCTCTTAGGGATCCAAGCCATTACAGACTTGGAAATCCCTTTTGGGTCAACATACTCAACCTTCTTAAGCATGAATGATCCATGTCTTGTGACACATGATCCAAGTATGTCCCCTAGGCCTCCAACCCAAAACGCTTGACTTTTAAGTCAGTACCCATCTTACCCTTACCAGAATTAACTACTGCTCTTATCCCAACAGTATTCTATGTTGAAAAACCCCTAAAAAATTTAACATCTTGTTTAAGTCTTTGGGTCTAAAAAAAAAAAAAAAAAAAAAAAGCTAGTTTTATGTAGTAAGAACCTCTGATAGATGAAATGAGCCTCTTGGTCATACATTGTCTATTCTTAGGTAAATTTGACCTAATAGCACGCAAAGTTTGTGCAATTATTTTGGAGCAAATGGTCTAACATACTAACAGCCTAACAGTACTAACCGCCTAAGCAGTACTAACTGGCCTAGACAGTACTAACTTTGTGAATCTGCTCATCTTCTATGTTTGCTAACAGGAGTAATCAAACCTGTTCTTGTAAGAACTCCTAATGGGACAAAAATCTTTCTTGAATGAGGATATTTTGATTTTTTTTATGATTAACCCTTTTAGTATTATCCCATACTGGTTTGTCCGCCCTTGGACCATATTGAACCACAATTTTTAGCTTAGGTTCTTGACTCTGTTTGTCATGAAAATTACAATCTTTGATCAAATGGTCAGTACTTTTACAGACAAAGCAAGCTTTTATTTTCTTAAAACCAATTCCTTGTTTCTGAGAAGTTTGACCAATTTTATCAACTCTAGTTTTAACTGTTTGAGTCTCATTAGTCTTAACAGGACTAACTGTTTGCACTTCAGACACATCATCCTCATCATCTGAGTTCCAATCCTCAATGATAACTTTATCTCTATTAACTGATTCATAGTTTGTCTTAGGTTTTTAAGTATTTGCTTCATTTGTTTTACCTACAGTCTCACTTGTTTTAGTATTAAGAATAGTTTTTTTGACTTAATTATTTTCTTCCTAATGGCATATTCTTCTAAACCTGCAAATGATATGTCAGCTCTTGGGATTGAGAAGTTCCCTATTATAGGAGGGGGAACAACATGACACCCATCTGCTTTGGAAGACCTATCATTAGCTGGTGTGAACTCTTCATCACTAGATCTAACATCAAAAACACTCAAACTAATCTCACTATCAGTTTTAGAATTGTTACTCATTTCATTCAATTGTGTGCCATATCCTAAATGTTGCCAATTTTAATCTTTAACACTCATTTAGACTGTTGAGTAAATTCATCTATATCTTGATGAATTCTTCCCATGTTTTCAGGGGGGTCTTATTTCAACTCATCTCTTTCCTTAACAACTTTTTCTAACTCTGTGTTAAGGTTGTTAATTTTTATTTCTCTACACTTAAGCTCATAGTTTTGAAACTCTTATTTTTCTCCCCAAGCCAGTTCATTCTTTTCATGTCCAAGAATTCTAGATTCTAGAGATTCTAAAGCTAACTCATAACCTTGAATTTCTAGTCTGCTCACTATGTTTATCTCTTCCACCTATCAAATTCTTTTGAAGAGTTTTAAAAGATTTAAGACATTGTTTAGAACATTTTTGTACCTCATTGTCAAAAGAACTTGATGAGGTTGAAGAAGAGATTGCCATTAAAGCATAGTTGACTAGTTTTATTTCAAAATCATTACTCCAGTCATATCCTCCTAGACCATCTTGAGCTACCAGTGCCTATAATGAAGATTCATTTGTTGCTAAGCATTGTCTACCTGCCATTGTCACCATAAGATCTTTTCCCTTTGAGCTCCTTCCAGATCTGCATTCCCTAGCAAAATGCCCTTTTTTGTGACAGTTGCAGCACTCAATTTTTTATTTATCAAGTAAAACAGGTCATTTTTCTTAGAAATCCATGTTCCTTCATGTCTTCTGAATGAATTTTCTCACTCTGACAGTTAACATATCCACCTGCCATCTAAGATCCAATTCTTCCAAATCATCTTCATCAATCTGCTAAAAATATTCATTTTAAAGTTGAGGACTGGTTGTTGGTTGTGCAAAGAAAGAGCATGCTGCATCATGAGCACATGAGGTAGATGAAACTTGACTAATTCCACCAGCAGTACTAACCCTAAAATCTCCACTAGCAGTATTAACTTCATTAGTACTGCTAGTGTTCTCAGAGGAAAGAAATGCCAAGTTCTAAGAAGTAGAAGTGGAACTTGAAGACCTTTTCATCTCAACTTCGTTAGACCCTAAGGTTGTTTGTAGAGGTCATCAATTCAATCTCATCAATGTCCTGGCTTATATTGTCTCAATGATTAGAGCAATTTGATTCCATGAAGGAGGAAGACTTCTTAGGAACTTCTCGTTGATATCTTCCTTTGATATTAGAGCATAATGAACCTCCAATTGACTTATGAGTTTTTGGAACCTATCATAAGCCTTCAAGCATTTGGTCCATAAATGGTAACGGGAAATGATCTATACGAGTGGCATCATTTAACTTTCGGTAGTCAATGCATACACACCATCCCGTAACTAATCGAGTAGGTATCAACTCATTATCTTCATTTTTAATTACGGTTATACCACCCTTCTTAGGCACACAATGACCGAGGCTCACCCATGGGATATCAGAGATATGGTAAATCAATCCGGCATCAAGGAGTTTGATAACTTCCTTTTTAATAACTTCATGAATTTTTGGGTTCACCCGTCTTTGATGTTGAATTGCCGTTTAGAGTCATCCTCCATTAATATTTTATGAGTACAAAATTGAGGGTCAATGCCCTTTATATTAGAGATTTTCCAAGTGATGGCACACTTGTATGACTTTAAAACCTTTAGAAGTCGGACCTTCTCATCTTCTTTTAAGTCTTTAGCAATTATGACAGGTAGTTTATCGGTACCCTCCAAAAACGCATACTCAAGATGAGAAGGTAAATCCTTGAGCTCAAGCTCCGAAGGATCATCAATAGAATATTTTACGATTTTAAGTTCCTCAACATGAAGTTCTTTCGGAGGGAAAGGAGATGATGGATCATCGTTTAATAACTTCTCGAGTAGAAGAAGGTCTCCCTCCGGATCAAAGTCGCCATCATCAATTCCTGGTGGAATTGAATCATTTGTAAGACAAGCTTTAATTTCTTCCAAAATGAAGTCACCTTCCTCAAAAGTAGTGAGAGAGGGGGAAGAAGTGTTGGGAATTATGCATTCCTGACTTAGTATCGTTAGTTATATTAGTTAGTACCGCTAGTTGTAATTTTTACTGACAATACAAAATGTTAGTACTGATCAGATAGTTAGTACCGTTAGTATGAAATAGTTAGTACCGTTTATGAGATATGCATGAGATATCTTAAGAAAGGATATGCATGATCTTTATACGCGTTTTGTAAAGCCCATTAGGGTTTCCTTAGTCTATAAAAGGAACCCTAGGCATAGTTAGTAGATATAGTTCTACACAGATCAATAGAGATCGATTAACAATCTTAGTTTTGTAATCTGTAACCTAGGCAGATTCAAGTTATAATATAAAGTTCTTTTGTGATTCTTAATACTATTCTTCTTAGCATTATTGATTAGTTTCCGCATAATCAATAGTGTTCAAATCAGTGTTTCATTATTGTTGCTTTAGAATTATCTAAAGGAACAAACCCTTTACAAGCTAAAGGTTAAGATCTATTCAGTAAACGATCCTACAAGTGGTATCAGAGCCTTCTGTGGAAACTATGAATAAGAAGAACTCAATTGTAAGATGGCAGAACAAGATACTCCTCCACCCACTATCACAGCAATGAATATCCCTATCATCAAGAAGGGAGAATATGATATTTGGAGCATGAGAATGCGGCATTATATCTGTCACACAGACCATAACCTATGGGATGTTATTGTCAATGGAGATCTAGAAGAAGAGTTTGCATCAACTGGAGAAACATCTGCTCCTCTTGCTCCTAAGACTACCAAACAACTGGCTGCTAAAAGGAATCAGGAAAGAGTTAAGAGTATCTTGCTTTTAGCAATACCTGATGAATACCTCCTCATGTTTCACAATGTTCCAGATGCTAAATCACTCTGGGCTGTAATAAAAGCAAGGTTTGGAGGTAATGAAGAATCCAAGAAGATTAAAAAAAATGTTCTAAAACATCAGTTTGAAAACTTTTCTACTGCATCAAATGAAAGTCTGGACAAGGATTATGATAGGTTCCAAAAACTCATAAGTCAATTGGAGGTTCATGGTGCTCTAATATCAAAGGAAGATATCAACCAAAAGTTCCTAAAAAGTCTTCCTCCTTCGTGGAATCAAATTGCTCTAATCATGAGAAATAAGCCAGACATTGATGAGATTGATATTGATGACATCTACAACAACCTTAGGGTCTATGAAGATGAGATGAAAAGGTCTTCAAGTTCCTCTTCTACCTCTCAAAACTTGGCATTTCTTTCCTCTGAGAACACTAGCAGTACTAATGAAGTTAGTATTGCTAGTGGAGATTTTGGGGTTAGTACTGCTAGAGGAACTAGTCAAGTTTTAACTACCCCATATGCTCATGATGTAGTGTGCTCTTTCTTTGCACAACCAACAACCAGTCCTCAACTTGAAAATGAGGATTTTCAGCAGATTGATGAAGATGACTTGGAAGAATTGGATCTTAGATGGCAGGTGGCTATGTTGACTGTCAGAGTGAAGAAATTCATTCAGAAGACAGGAAGGAACTTGGATTTCAAAGAAAAACGACCTGTTTCTCTTGATAAGTCAAAAATTAAGTGCTACAACTGTCACAGAAAAGGGCACTTTGCTAGGGATTGCAGATCTGGAAGGAATCAAGGGAGAAGATCTTATGGTGACAATGGCAGGAGCAATGCACCAACAAATGAATCTTCATCACAGGCACTGGTGGCTCAAGATGGTCTAGGAGGCTATGACTGGAGTAATGATTTTGAAGTAGAACCAGTCAACTATGCTTTAATGGCAATCTCTTCTTCAAGCTCATCAAGTTCTTCTGACAATGAGGTACAAAAATGTTCTAAACAATGTCTTGAATCTTTTAAAACTCTTCAAAAGAATTATGATAGTGAAAGAGAAAAACATAGAAGAGCAAGACTAGAAATTCAGGGTTATGAGTTAGCCTTAGAGTCACTAGAATCTAGGATACTTGTACATGAAAAGAATGAATTGGCTTGGGGTGAAAAATATGAGTTTCAAAACTATGAGCTTAAATGCAGAGAAATAAAAATTAACAACCTTAACCTGGAATTAGAGAAAGTTGTTAAGGAAAGAGATGAGTTAAAATTAAAGATAGAAAAATGGGAAGAATCGTCTAAGAATCTTGATGAATTACTCAACAGTCAAATAAGTACTAGAGATAAAACTGGTTTAGGATATGGCACATAATTGAATGAAATGAGTAACAATTATGAAACTGATAGTGATATGATGTCAGATCTAGTGATGAAGAGTCCACACCAGCTAATGATAGGTTTTCCAAAGCAGATGGGTATCATGTTGTTCCCCCTCCTATAATAGGAAACTTCCTAACCCCAAGAGCTGACATATCATTTGCAGGTTTAGATGAATATGCCATTAGGAAGAAAATAACTGAGTCAAAAATAACTGATCTTAATACTAAAACAAGTGGGACTGTAGGTAAAACAAATAAAACAAATACTCAAAAACCTAAGACAGTCTATGGATCAGTTAACCAAGATAAAGTTATCATTGAGGATTAGAACTCAGATGATGAGAATGATGTGTCTGAAGTGCAAACAGTTAGTCCTGTTACGACTGATGAGACTCAAATAGTTAAAACTAGAGTTGATAAAAATGGTCAAACTTCTCAGAAACAAGGAATTGGATTTAAGAAAATAAAAGCCTGCTTTGTCTGTAAAAGTACTGACCATTTGATCAAAGATTATACTTTTCATGACAGACAGAGTCAAGAACCTAAGCTGAAGACTATGGTCAATTCTAGTCCAAGGGTAGACAAACCAGTATGGGATAATACTAAAAGGGTTAATCATCAAATTTTTTCAAAATACCCTTATTTAAGAAAGACTTTTATCCCATCAGGAGTACTAACAAGAACAAGTTTGATTACTCTTGTTAAGCAAAATGAGAAAAGGGCAGTTCACACAGTTAGTACTGCTAGGCCAATTAGTACTGCTAGGACAGTTAGTACTGCTAGGCCTGTTACAACTGTTAGACCATTTGCCCCAAAATAGCACAAACTGGTGGTGCTATTAGACTAATTTACCCAAGAATGGACAATGTAAGATCAAGAGGCTCATATTCACCTATCAAGAGGTCTTACTACACAAAACCAGCTTTTAGACCCAAAGACTTAAAACAAGATGTTAAGACTTTTGGGGTTAAAATATGACTACTGCTGGGATAAGAGTAGTAGTTCATACTAGTAAGGGTAAGATGGAAACTGACCTTAAAAAGTCAAGGTGGGTTTGGAGGCATAAGGGAAATTACTTGGATCATGTGTCCAAAGACAATGGTTCATTCATGCTTAAGAAGGTTGAGTATGTTGACCCAAAAGGGATTTCCAAGTCTGTAATGGCTTGGGTCCCTAAGAGATACTAATTCTCTTACTTTTTGTGCAGGGCAATCCATAGATCTGTTTACAGGATCATGCAGTGGTGGATAGTGGTTGCTCTAGCCATATGACTGGCAACAAAGATTATCTTTCCGATTATGAAGATTACAATATAGGCTTTGTGGCTTTTGGAAGTGATCCCAAAGGAAGTAAAATAACGGGTAAAGGTAAAATCAGAACTGCTAATTTAGACTTTAATGATGTCTATTTTCTAGATGAACTTAAGTTTAGCCTTTTCTCTGTCTCACAAATATGTGACAAGAAAAACAGTGTCCTCTTTACTGACATTGAATGCCTTATTTTGTCTCCTAGCTTTAAGCTTCTTTGATGAAAATCAAGTTGTAATTAGAGCTCCTAGACAGAATGGTGTGTACAGTTTGGATTTAAAGAACATTGTTCCTTCTACAGGTACTTAGAGCTCCTAGACAGAATGGTGTGTACAGATGAGTCTAAATTGTGGCATAGGAGATTAGGTCATGTGAATTTCAAAAATATAAACAAACTTGTTAAGGGACACCTAGTTAGAGGCCTACCTTTCCAAAGTTTTATGAAATGAACACAACTTGTATTGTCTGCAAAAAGGGTACGCAACTAAGATCCTCCTGTTAAGGCCCAAAGTTAGAAGAAAACCATCAGAAAGCCCTTAAATTACTTCATTATAATGTTTTGACCCTATATCAGTAGAAAGTATTAATAAGAAGAAGTATTGTTTGGTTGTGACTGATGATTTTAGCAGATTTAGTTGGGTATTTTTCTTAGCTACTAATGATGAAACAGCTGAAATCCTTTGTAAATTTATCATAGGCTTAGAAAACCAATTGAACCATAAAGTTAAAATCATTAGATGTGATCATGGGATAGAGTTTAAGAACCATGCTACGAATGAATTATGTGCTAAGAAAAGGATAAAAAGGGAGTTTAGTGTGGCTAAAACTCCACATCAAAATGGTGTTGCAGAAAGGAAAAATAGGACCCTTATTGAGGCAGCTAGAAAATGGCTAGCAGACCCTCACTTTTTAACCTATCCCCATTTTGGGCAGAGGCAGTAAATACTGCTTGCTATGTACTAAATAGGGTATTAGTGACAAAATCTCAAAATAAGACACCTTATGAACTATTAATAGGTAAACCACATAGTATTAGTTTTATGAGACCTTTTGGGTACCCCTTGACCATTTTGAACACCTTAGATCCCTTGGGAAAATTTGATGGGAAATCAGAAGAAGGCTATATCTTTGGAACTCTACTAATAGTAGGCTTTAGAGTATACAACAAACGAACCAAAAGATAGAAGAAGAACTTGCGAACGTTTGATTTTCTGAATTCAACCTAAAGGTGGCAGGGACGGGGTCCTGATTGGAAGTTTGATCTTGATTTTCTAACGCACACAATAAACTATATCCCAGTTAGTGTAGAAAATCCAATAACGGTGGATCCAAGGTACAACAAGATCTTATGATTGCCATGTATTATCGAAAAGATAAAGAACCTACTCAGGAGTACATACTACTTCCATTACATCCTCGTAGACCAAGGATTCCAGTAGAAGATGTTATTCAAGACGCACAAGAAAAATCTTCTAAAAATGCTCCTAATGACAAGGGTGAACTGGATTCAGAAGATATTGCAGCTGAACATGCCTTGAAAGATGATCTTGAGAGGATGGTGGCTCAAGAAATGGCTGCTCAAGCTGTGGATGATGCTACAAGGCAAGCCTTTGAAGAAGAAAAGAGGAAAAGTACATCTACAAAGAGGAAAGCTTAGGCTACCAGTATTAACAAACTTAATACTGGTAGGCCATCTGTTAATACTGCCAACACAGCATATGTTAGTGCTGCTAGTACTCCCACATGTGTAAATGCTGGTGAATCATCTTTTGTCTATCTTGGAGGAAAAATACCTATTGATGCATCTACTCTCCCTAATGCTGATCTAACCACTGATCCAAATATGCCTAACTTAAAAGATGTTTCAAATGCATTTCCAAATGATGGCATATTTAGTGGAGCTTATGATGATTATGATGTGGGTGCAGAGGCTGATTTCAACAATATGGATAACACCATTGATGTTAGTCCTATTCCCACACTCAGAGTTTATAAGGATCACCCAAAAGGTCAAATTCTAGGAGATTCTAAATCAGCAGTTCAAACAAGAGGAAAGATCCAAAAGGCTTCTTCAGTACAACAAGCTTTGGTAAGCTACATCTATAATTAGAATAGAACAAATCATAAAGACCATCAGAACTGTCTGTTCGCATGTTTTCTCTCCCAAGAAGAACCCAAGAACATATCACAAGCCTTACAAGATGAAAGTTGGGTAGAAGCAATGCAAGAGGAATTGCTACAGTTTAAATTACAGAAGGTTTAGGTACTTGTTGATTTGCCATATGGGAAAAAGGTAATTGGCACAATGTAGGTCTTCAAGAATAAGAGAGATAAGAGAAGTATTGTTGTGAAAAACAAAGCAAGGCTTGTAGCATAAGGGTTTAGACATGAGGAAGGTATAGATTATGATTAGGTTTTTGCACCAGTTGCCAGGATAGAGGCAATTAGGTTTATATTAGCTTTTCATCATACAAGGGATTCAATGGTCCTACCAACTGGATGTTAAAATGCATTTTTCCTCCGCTAATGTCCCATGGGGGGAGGAGATGAGTTGTAAATGTTCGCGGCCGCGCACTAGGCTTTGTTGATCCTGCTTTCCAAACAAGTCTAAAAAGGTGATCAAAGCTCTTTATGGTCCTACATCATGAACCTATAGCTTGTATAGACACTAAACTTTCTTCTTTCCTACGTTGGAAAATGGTTCAAAGAGAGGTAACATAGACAAAACATGTGTTTATACAAGAAAAACAAGAGTGACATATTTAAGGATCCCAATGTATGTGGGAATGACATCTATTATGGTTCTAACACACAGTTATTGTGAACTGAGGTATTGAAGATTGCATGCACAAAAGATTCCAGATAAGCTCCATGGGTGAGCTCACATTCTTTTTAGAACTACAGGTGAAACAACAACCTGAAGGAATCTTTATTAGTCAAGACAAGTATGTAGCTGACATCCTTAAGAAGTTTGATTTTTGTTTCATCAAAACAGCTACTACTCCTATTGAGTCTAATAAGCCCCTAGTCAAAGATGAAGATGGTGTAGATGTAGATGTGCATATCTATAGGTCTATGATTGGTTCCCTGATGTATTTGACTGCATCAAGGCCAGACATCATGTTTGCTGTCTGTGCCTGTGCTAGGTTTCAAGTCACTCCAAAAGCTTCACACTTAAATGCAGTAAAAAGAATTTTTAGGTACTCAACAACAACTCCAAACTGGTTATGGTATCATAGGGATTCACCTTTTAAACTAAAAGCTTTCTCAGACAGTGACTATGGAGGAGCCAGTCTTGATAGAAAATCAACAACAGGTGGATGTCAATTTCTTGGTAGAAGATTGATATCTTGGCAATGTAAAAAGCATACTATTGTGGCTAATTCTACTACTGAGGCAGAATATGTTGCTGCTACTAACTGTTATGGGTAGGTACTATAGATTATGGCTTTAATTTCATGAACACCAAAATCCATATTGATAATGAAAGTACCATATGTATAGTCAAGAATCATGTCTATCACTCAAGGACCAAGCACATTGAAATTCGACATCACTTCATAAGGGATGCTATTAAAAAAGATGATAGTGTTGTCAAGATTCATAACTGACAATATGTTTGCAGACCTTCTCACCAAAGGATTTGATGTCACAAGATTTAACTTCCTGGTGGTTAGCATTGGGATGTTAAACCTGTAGCTACATTTGAGGGGAGGTTTACATTGAACAGCATGGATTTGAGAATGGATGGAAGCTGTGCCAGTAATTTCTCTCATATCTGGGTTGTAAGTGCTTAATTCTGGTAGAACAAAGGTTAATACTGGTATGTCATTTTTAATACTGGTAGACAAAAGTTACTACTGGTGTATCATATTAATACTGGTAGACCAAAAAGTTAATTCTGGAAACCAATATTAATACGGGTAGATGACCGTAGTGGTACGGTGAGGAAAATTGGATTTCCCTATAAAATTATCGTTAGACATTTTTACGGCAATTACCTCTCATATAGGTTTCTTATTTGGATAATTACTGAAGCTTATTCAATAAAACATCTTTCTTTCCTATAAGAAACTATTTTTAGTTGTCCAATAACGAACCTTTTTCTCATCAATACAATAAAATTCAATTGCCCTCTCTACCAGTACTTAGTTACTTATAGGAACCAAACCCAACACTCACATTCGATTAATCACAACTTCAATTCATCAAAAATTCAAGATGGCCAATTTAAAGTATTCAGACAAGTATAACATGGTCGTTTTTCTTAAGAAAATCAATGAAAGTGTCGGCTTCACTAAGATAGTACATTTACTCAAGGTACTTCCTCCAAAGGTATGCCTTAACTCATAATCCCACTATCTATGATTCCCTAGTCAAACAATTCTGGCAGACTGCTAAAGTCAGAACACTTGCTAATGGGACTCTAGAATTAGTAGCATCCATTGATAATAAGGAATATACTATTACTGAGGCATCTGTCAGAAGTAAACTTCAATTGGCAGATGCAGCAGGTATTAGTAATTTACCTGATGCTAAAATTTATGATGGGTTGGCAACATTGGGGTATGTTTCTAAGGGCAAACTAACTTTTTGGAAAAAGAATTTTACACCCCAATGGAAATTTTTAATTCACACCATTCTACACTGCCTAAGCCCTAAGTCTGGTGGATGGGATCAATTTGGTAGTCCTAGTGCTACTGCATTGATATGTCTATCTAGTAATAGGGTTTATAATTTTTCAAAGTTAATTTTTGATGGCATGGTTCATAACATAAAGAGTAATACTAAATTTTTGATGTATCCAAGATTTTATGGCAAAGGTTTTTTGGGTTTTCACTACAAAAATCATGTACAATATTAAGCCCAAAATTTGACTAAAAATTTTTTGCAAATATGAAAAGGGATATGCATGGGATTATGTACCATTGCTGCCTACAATGTTGGCAGGTGCAGCTGAGGATCAAGGTGAAGGCTCAGCAATCCCATCTGAACCCTAACACACACCTACTAATCCAATCTCATCCACATCTCAACCAACAATTCCATCTACTAATGAACCACTTTCATAACCATCACCAGACCAAGCAACATTGACATACCGGATACTGAGATTTCCCAGTCTCAGGGTCCAACTTCACCCATGCGCAATGCGGTAACCACCACAGTGTGAGGGATGTTTACTAAGGGAGTACCACTAAACCTATGGGCTTTAGATGCAGGTTGGGAACAGTGTTAAACATACATGAGTCTCCACCAGGTCCATGACGCACCTCTCCAATGAAGGTCACAACTGTCAGGAATGCTAAGGGACAGCTTGCAACTAAAGGAATTGATGGTCCTTGTACCTAAGCTGGTTACCAATGATTGCTAATTTGGAGAAAGAGCTAGAATCAGATAAAGGACTACATATGGGATAAGCAGTTCTCACTCTAGTAGAAAGGGTAAGTCCTCTGGAAGTAGCCTTGAAAAGAAAGACAAAGAAAGTGGTTGTGTCTGACTTAGAGGATGAAGAAACAGAGAACCATGGGAGGAAAATTCAAAGATATTGAATGATGATACACATTTCTTGGTCAGATAGCTAATGAAGGACAAAGATATAGATTGTAGTGAGTCTACAAAATTCAGTGCTATCAGTGGAGTACAAGAGTAAGATATTAGTCCTACAACCTTGGAAGCAACTAAAACCTTATCACAGGTCATTTCTCAAAAAGCAAAGTCAACTGCTAAAGGGAATAAGATATAGAGAAAACAAGTCAAAAAGTCAATTGAAAAAGATAAAGACTGAATTGGATGCTGATAAATGAAGTTAAATCCAGGCAGTAGAAGATATTAAATACTGGCAATGAGGATTTTAATACTGGTAGCTTAGGAGTTAGTACTGGTAGTGGACCAGTTAGTACTCCTAGTGTAGTTCAAACCATAAATGTCATAAAAAAAAAAAAAGATGGGGGAAAACAATTCTTCTCCAATTAAAGCAAAGAGAAGGAAAAGCTTTAATGACTACAGAAGAAATTCAAGCTACCAAAAGAACAAAAGCACAAATTCAACAAGAAGAAGTTGGTGTTGCAGAAGCCATGAGATTGCAAGCATTAAAGGAGGAAGAGGCTGCAAGACAAGTTTATTTCGATGCTTTGATAGCTAAAAGGATTTCAGAGGAGGAAGAATTATCAGAACAACAAAAGAAAAGAAAAGCTGAAGTTTAAGAAGCTGCTCAGTTTTATATAGAAGAGGATTAGGATACCATCAGAGTAAAACTTAAAGCAAATGCAGAACTGACCAAGAGTCTACAAGGAGAAAGTATGACTAGTGAAGATTTTGTAAAAAGGATGGTGGAAATGATAAATCAGAAAAAGAAGTTCTATGCTGAAGAAAAGGCTAAGGCAAGAAGAAGCAAGCCAATGACACAGGCACATCAAAGAGATTATATAAGTACCTTCATATAAAAATCAAAGCTCATGGAAATTGACTCAATTAAAGAAACTTACTTTTGATGAGCTCAAGACTGAATTTGAAAAGCTGGTGAAGAGTATTGAAAAACTTTATGCCAATGGAAACTGATAAAAGAGTAAAGAGACAAGGTGTTCAGCTGGAACAAGAATTTTCAAAGAAACAAAAGACCATTGAAGAGGTTTCAGTCTTAGAAGAAAGTATTACAGAGTCAGTGATTGCTAATGGAAGAAGAAATTGAGAAGTCTGTAAAGAAGATAGGTAAAATCAGGAAGCAAAAGGCAAGGAAAGGAATACATATTGACTAGATATGCAAGGGGGGTGGGGTGTTTGGTTGTGGGGTGGTCAAGGATGAAAGTAAAGAAGAAAGGGAAGCATTCATGAAGGATAAAGTCACAAGTGCTTCATCAGAATCTGAGATTGGAATAGATTCTATTCCAACTGCTACAAAACCTCCTAGTATTGTTGATTGGAAGATCATTCCTCAATCTGGTCTAAAGGTTGTTTATCAGATTATAAGAAGAGATGGTTTTGATAAAATATATATGAGTTTTGGAGCTATACTTAAAGACTTTTCAAGAGATAATCTTACAAAATTGTATAGATTGGTGATAAAGAAGTATGGAGTAAATAGGCCTGAAGAGATATATGACAGAGTACTTTGGGGTGATCTCAAGACCATGTTTGATCCACCCCTTAGAGATGATGCAATCTGGAGTTTGCCACTCAACAAAGATATATAATTAGAGAATATATCCTTCTGTGTATATATGCTAACATTGGATGATACTACTATATATATGTTAGCAGATAGAAAATATCCCTTGTCAAAAGATGCTTGCCAAGAAATGCTTAAGATGAAGCTTCTAGATGGAACAACGGATGAAGTTTGCTATCAACTTTTAAAGATGATTGAGAAGCAAGCTGGATTAAGATGATAATTGGATTCTTAGTAGCTAAGGTATGGTTTGGGTATCTGGAAGCTGTAATGGAGTTAAGAAGGATTATTTAAGTGTTGGTTTAGAAACCATACAACAAATGGTCATCAGTTCACCATGTCTAACAGACATCAAGAACTGACTAGTCCAAAGCAAATGGCTTTAATAAAGACTTCTCAAATCCGTTAATGGTTGACAGTTTACCAAAAACTGGTATGAGTATCAATTACCATAGTGTTGCACTAAAGCATTGGCTACTCTAGAGCAAACGGCTACTGGTAAAGAGATCTTAAATTCGTTGACAGCTGATAGTTTGCTAAAAACTATAAGGTTATCAATGCACCTTGTTACTATAATGAATCAATGACTAGTCCATAGCAAACGGCTCATGGTAAAGACATATCAAATCCGTTAATGGCTGGTAGTTTGCCAAGAACTACAAAGCCAACTTAGTTGGATGTTGCTGTGGAGCTGTGATGCAGAGAGGATGAGATGCTTTTAAAGATTAAAAGACAAAGTATGATCTGTCTTCAAATCAACAACAAACAGATCATCATTAAAGAGAAGCTAATGATTAAAGAGAAGTGTTTGGATACAATCCTTAAAAGCTCAAGCAAAAGAAAACTAAAGAAAACTTGCAGTTACAAGTAAAGTTCAAGATTAAGGGAGGACTGTTTTAGGAATTATTCTACAAGACTATTTCTGGTATTTTTAAATAAGTTATTCTGCCAGTACATCCATGTAGTACTAAGTAGAAGAGTTAGCATAGTTAGTACTGGTAGTTCATTATAAGTTAGTACTGGTTATGTAATAGTTCAGTCTGCTTATGCTGAAGTTAGTTTAGATTTAGAGATATGCATGAGATTACTTAGGAAAGGATAATTGCATGATCACTATAACGCCGTTTTGTAAAGCCCATTAGGGTTTCTTTGGTGTATAAAAGGAACCCTACTCATAGATTAGCTTGAAATAGATTAACAATAGATCAATAGAGATCATCTTAAGCAATCATAGTCATTGTAATTTGTAACCAATTAGATTCAATTTTGTAATACAGAATTTTTCTTGTGTTAACTTAATACTGTTCTTCTAGCATTATTGAGTTAGTTTTTGCCATAATCAATAGTGTTAAATCAGTATTTCATTATTGTTGCTTTTGGATTTATCTAAAGTAGCAAACCCTTTGCAAGCTAAAGGTTCAAGATCCATTCAGTAAGGGTTACAACATTTGCCATTAATTTCAGCACATACTGATGAAAGTCAGTAAATGCTGATTGAAAACCTTTTTTTAACTTACTTTGTCTAGCTTATTCCTTATACAAGTTTGTTTAATCTTTGCTTAATTGGGTTATTAGCTTATAGTTCTTAGTCTGTTTTTACTTTTTAGCTTAATCCTAGTCCTTTTTGGTCCTTAAATCTCAGCTTAAAATAGTACATAGGTCTATTAAAATGTCTTTTAATAGTAAGCGTCCTTAAATACTTTTAATGTCCCTTTCATGCTTATTTTAGAGTGGGCTTATTTCCAGTTCTTTGTGCTTATTAAGTTTAGATTAGTGTCTTTTTGCTTATATTTTTCTTTTTTTACATAGCTATATTAGCCTAAAATGCTAAAACAGTTTAGCCTTTCAAGTTACAGCCCATAGTCCAAGTTTTAATCACCAATTCAGAAAGGTTTGAAAGTGTTTTAGGCATTAAATTTTGGTGCACAAGTAGTTTAGAAGCTATTTGTTAAGATTTTGAGCTTACTTTGTATTTTAAGTTCATCATCTTATCTAGGATTTAAAAGCTCCAAATGCCTAATTTAGCACATTAAAGCCTTGCTAAGGGCTGTGGTTGTTGAATCTGCTTATTGCTAAAATAGTTGCTTATTGTCCTTAAGTTTGTTTACTTTAGGTTAAGAGAGATAGTTAAATAGTTGATAGTCTTTTAGCAGCTTTTTTGGTTTTTATTTGAGCTTATATGAGAATTATAAGCTCAACAACAGTTAAGTGCATAGAGTAATCATATATTTACAATGGGCATTTTCATGGCTTTTATGAATTTCAAACATCCCTTTTTCTTTGCTGATTCATGAAGCCTCATAGGATAAGCTCGATATTCATAAGCCTAAAGCCATAAGTGATAACATATGCTTTTAAAAATTAGCTAAAAAGGGTATGTTTAGGCCCTTGAAAAACTGTTTTAACTTAAGCATTTTATCTTAATGATTTTTAGTCCTTTCCAGCGTAATTTCTTGCTTATTTTTTGTTCACTAGTGCTATTTATAGGAGTAGCTTATTATCTGTTTTTAAACTTATCTGATTTCATGAATGCTTATTGGTCTAAATAAGCCCCAAACAGTTAGCACTTTAAGCCATATTAGCTTTTAATTAAAACTGTCAATTTTAAGAGCTATTCAAGCTTATTTAAGTTTCTAGAAAAAAGTGGTTTTGATAAAAGTTGCTTATTTAAGAATTAAAGCTTTTCCAAAGCAAATTTAAAAATGGCTTGTAAAAAAAAAGGTCAACCGGGGGTTGAACCTTGTTGACCTCCCCTTTACCACAAAACCTCAATATCCACACAACCCTCACCAATCTGCCACTGTGGTCTTTTTCATTAAAATCTTTGCATCTAATTTTTTATTTACCTTTTTTTTTCCCTTTTTATGCTATATCCGCCTTTTGGCTTATTACCAGCTTATTGGGATATAATGGGTAGCCATTTATTTTTCTATGGTTCAAAATAGTTCAAAGTACTTTCCCTCCTGAATTTCAATATTTTTCCAATTTAGTTTAGTATTTTTAATTAATTTTTTAGATTAAAACAATTTTAAATTCATAATAAATAAAATAAAAGTCAAAAAAATATAATTCTTTTTTTAGAAAATTTTCTTTTATCATTTAGGACTGTTAAAAATTAAATTTGCATTTGTAGGGTTAAAATTTGGTAATTTAGGTTTTTAAAGCTCGGGTTTTGATCTCGTTATTGTTTTTAGTGTTTTAGCTTTAATTACTTTCTTTTTTAGTGTGCCTTTACCTGTTTTTTGCATTTTTAATTGTAGAAATAGAATCAAAACCAAATATTGATAATTCAATCACGCGATCACGAACATGACCTCGATTCGCAATTCACGCCTAGTCGAGACATGACCCGGGAAGGTTTTTTGGGATTTTACTTTGGTCAAAAGTAATTTCCTTTTAAAAAGCCTCACGGAATACTTATCTTCTTATTTGTGATTTATTTATATATGTATTATATATATATATATATATATAAAGCAAGTAGATCAATTTTTGGCGCGTTGTCCGGTGAGATTGTGAAACGATTATCGTGTTTCGTTTGAAGACCCTTCCCCGTGAGGTTATCGCTTTCATTTGTGAATATTTTGAAGTAATCAAAAATATCAAAAAAAATCAAAAAAAACAACAAAATCGGACCGTTGTGTCACTTGTGAATTCGGCTCACCTTTAGATTACAAACTATAAGAGAAGGTATACGGAGGGTCATCATATCGAACTTGACCGAAAGGAA
Source organism: Tanacetum coccineum (assembly GCA_026074375.1). NCBI lineage: Eukaryota > Viridiplantae > Streptophyta > Magnoliopsida > Asterales > Asteraceae > Tanacetum > Tanacetum coccineum. Next base: position 70,239 of record BQNB010008871.1, read on the forward strand.
AGGATTTTTAATAGCTCAGCTCGTACCCGCTCCTCCGCTCTTTGTTCGTTTTTCTAAAGTAGCATACCAGTAGCACATGTTATATTATCGGTTACCAAAAATATTTGTTCTTTCGATTAGTGTTTTGAAGACCCTTCCTCGTGAAGTTATCATTTTCCGTTTGTGAATATTTTCTTCTATAATATAAAAATACAAAAATATTTTTCCTTCTTATTTTTATTATTTCTTATGTATTATTTCCAAAATCTATAAATATTCTTCTTTATCTTCTTATCCGTTTAATTCTTTCTTCTTATCCTCTAAATTGTTTAATTCTAATTGACGTCATATTACCAACCTACTTGCTACGGGTGTGGAGGTCTTTTAGGCGGTTCGATGTGTCGACAATGTAATTGCGAAAGGTGTGGAAATATGCGTTATGGAGGAATTTGTTTTCATTATAAGTATGATACAAATCCGAATTCCCTTAATTTTTCCGACTACCCTCCACAACCCCACTACGAGACGAATATTTGTGAGTTATGTGGAAACGATGCTCATTTTGGTTACAATTGTTCACCTCAAGTTCCGTTTGTCTACAATCAGAACCCGTGTTTCGATCAAAACTTTGAAAATAATTTTCCATTAATTTCACCAAAATTTTCACAACATAATCTTGATTGTGAAAACTGCGGGGGTCCTCATGCGAAGTTTGAATGTCAATCGATGAATCAAAATTTTCATGATTCCAATTCTTCTGGTTTTGACCAATTTCAACCCCCGCAATTTCCCGTCATTCATCAACTTCCTCAAGAAATGAGAATGGAAGCTTTGCAAGCCCGAGAAGACCTAATGAAATCGATCCAAAACTTTTTAAAGAAGTTTAATCGTATTTCTTTTAGGGAAACACCGAAGGTTTTAATGCAAGCTTGGGACAAATTTTTTGAAATTAAGCATGCTCAATCTGAGGAGGTACAAGAATTGCTTAATAAACTTCTTCAAGATTTGCAAAGTATAAACGAAGAGTTGGCAGAATATATTAATACTCCAAGTTGGAATTTGCCTACCTTATCTTATGATGATGACGAGGAGTATTCTATTCATGATTGATGATGAAGAAGCTAGAGACAACTTTTTGAAAGATTGGAGACCTTCTTGAGGAGGTTTAGTCTATAACCTTTTAGAGTAACACCAAAGGTTATATTGATAGCTTGGGAAAGTTTTGGCAAAATTAAGGAATGTTTTACAGACAAAATAAAAGCATGCAATATCGACCAAGGATTTCAAAGATTGATGAGTACAACTCCTTGAAGAATTGCGAAATATTAGAAAGAAGCATCTGAATATATTAATTGTCCAAGTTGGAATCGTCCTACTTTCTACGACAATGACGATGAGAGAAACACTATGTATAGTATATTAAGCCTAAAGCAATCACACCCGACTTATCGATCAAGGAACCCGATAACTCTCTCATAATAGGGGACGAACATCTTGACACTATTCCTATTGTTGAGAACCTTTTCCAATCTCAAGTGAGCTTAAGGTATCCAAAGATACTTGTGAGTCCCTTTAATGAAGATCCTTTTACTTTTGATGCTTTGACGATCATTCTGAGATTTTTATTCCGATTTAACAATGAATGTAACTTCAAGTGATGATGATTCTTATGAGAATATCGAGTACGTTGAAGCATCACCTCTCAATTTGGAGATCATTATCTTAGAGGAGGTGAATAAAGATCAAGAAGAGAAAGAGTTTGACTTAGAAGATATTTTTCAAATCCAAGACGTTATTCTTCGAGAGAAATTAGTGAATATCAGTCGTCTTATTGCTAATATCGAATCTTTGAAAGACAACCCTACTCCTGATCATGTGTTCAAGTCTTCTTTTTCATTTCCTATTCCTATCACGGATAGTGATTCATTCTTTGAGAAGTATGATACTTCTTTTTCTTTTTCGAATAACTATTTACCTGAATTCGAGACTTTTAGCGATCATACAGAAGAGACGAGAAGTGGCAGTACCCCTACTCATGCTAATAACTCTCTTCCCGAGTATGATTCGTTTCTTTTTTAGATTGAGCCCGATCAGGGAAGGTTGATTAGCATTGTTATTTCTGATAATTCAAATGACCCTCTTTTGGAACTTCCCGAGTTTGAATCGTTTCACTTTGATCTTTATGATGATCCGTCATTTCCTCGTCCTCCTCCGGAACCACCAGATGTTGAGATTAGCTTAAATTATTGAGACAGGATACACCCATGATAAACAATTGGATGAGCTTTAATGAGATGAAGTTTTTGACCCAGAAGGGAGTGAGATTTATTTTTCTCAAAATGTTGAAGATGACAGTTCCTTCACATTTGTCATTTGGAACTTTTTCTATCGTTCTCACCTACCCTGAGGGTATTCTCCTTTACTTTCCTCCACCGGGCGTGAAGACCAGACCATTTGTTGGAACCCCAAGGCAATCTCCACTTAGAGCCAGTGTTCTCTCATCGGGAATAGACTTTCATGGCTTTAATGTTTGTCCCAAACATATAATGAAAGCCTGATTGAGATTTTCTCTTCCATACACTCTTCCCAAGGACGAATGAATTCGGGGATCGAGTCAAGCTATGTGACTCGGTTACCAAAAACAAACGATTTGTGGAGGCACCCATTCTTATCCTTTTACTTTCTTATGATGTGGAGGAGGCTTGTTACTCTTCCCCCACTTTCCGATTCTTATTGTTTTGTAACTATGTGATTTAGATTGCAGATTGACCCCAAAATTTTCTAAAGTCTCTCGTGTTTGGTGTTTTGTCCCGGTCCACTCGAGCTTCCTAGCCTTTGCTTGCCATTAGTTTGGGGAAATCAGATATCCTAAAGATTATTATCGTCAACATTTATCTTAAGCACACTTAATAAACGGCTTAAAGATTTTGGTGCTACTTTCATCATGTTTAGGTATTGCATTTGACCTTTTTGAGTTCTAGTAGGGGTATTATAAGTCTAGGCTAGGAAACATTGAGGACAATGTTTAATTTTAGTATGGGGTAGTATATCTTCGATATGATCTTACCTACCTTTGCCGTTGTTCTCACGTACCCCGTTTTCCCACAAAAATTTTCAAAAATATGAAAAATTTTAAATTTCAAAAATAAAATAAGTGTTTTTCCACTAATTTTGACTTTCCATCTGCTGGGTAAATAAGAATAAAATTTTGACTCCGAACGAGTGTGTTAAAGCTCGAGCTTGTTCTTAACTTTTTGGCTAAGCGTTCGCGGAAATTCGCGAAGAACGAAAAATGATAGAGTTAAGTATGAGTGGGATGCTAAACAAGGATTAATTGGAAATCTTAAGAGCTTCAGTATGTAATTTGTGGTTTTTTCTCCCATAAGCACTTAACCGGATTAATAATAACCGCTGTTTTTTGGTAGATTAAAACTTAAATCAACAAAGTTATGTAATATATAGCAAAAATTTTAGTCTTAGTTCAAATTTATACTTGAATTTTTCAAAAAGAAGTCTTCTATATAAATAATAATAAAAAAAATAAAAAATGATGATGAATGAAAAAAATACAAAAAATACAAAAATAGAATAATAGTTGTGGGTTGATAAATGTTTACTACCTCTTGCCGGCTCACAACCGATGTGGTAGTCTTCTAAAGAAAGCCCATAGTAAGAATAAAAATCCAAGACTGATAAAAGTTTGTTGCATCTTGCCGGCTCACAACCGATGTTGCAGTCTTCTAAAAGGTCGAGGATTACAATTGCATAAATGTCTAAATATTAAGTTGAATTCATAAATAGATTTCTTTTTGATAAATTCAAATATGCTTTTGAACTTTGACTTTTCTATTTTATAAGCTATGAATATTCGAGAAACCTGAGAGTTTTTTTGAAAATCTAAGGCCGTGAGTCCCGATAATCTAGTCTATGTGGGGTGCAAAATCTGGTCACTTATAGCCGCAAGGTTTGGATGGCCGAGACGAAAGTCGCAACAATGGGATATCTCGCTTCAAACTCAATATTCTTTGGTGGAACGGTGAAGCCATAGTATTTTTGTAAAACATTGATCCAGTTGAAACTTTAAAATAGCACAATCACCTAAGATATAATAAATGTCGAGAGTAAAAAGTTCACAAAGTTGCAATATGATAGTGTTTAGGCAATCTTTACTGATATTTAACTGTGTTTTCGTTTTTTAAGCTTAGGGTGTTGCTTAAGTGAAAAAGTTCGGGATGAATGAATTATCCTATTTTGGGGCATTCTCGAATCGAAATACATCTTGTTCTATGATACCTAACAGTTATGGAAATAACGCAAGTCGAAATATTCTAAGTTTATATAAAAAAAATGAAAAAGTTTAATAAAAATGGGAAAATAGGGTGTTTTATAACTTGTGATTTCTAAACTCTCTCCACAAAAGCCTTTGTTATTTTTCAAAGATTTAGTTTGTGGAAGTTTTGAGGTATTTGGTTATAAAGCATATAATATTGCGTGAGGACACCAATTCACTTAATTTGGGAGATTTTTGATATTGTTAAAACACTTATCCTTTTATATCAAAAATGGCCCAAAAAAGATTAATGGGCTAAAATGCTTGAATAATGCTATGTTTTGTCTTTGTGATTGTGTAGGTACGGATAATGCAAATATCACAAGAAAACGGTCAAAACCAGACAAACACGGACACGAGAAAGGAAAGAGAATACAAGAGCCGGGAGAATGCTATCAAAGGTCAACAAAAGTCAACCCTTGGTCAATATTAGTCAACCACAAGAAGACAAAACTCCCAAAAACACCCAAAACAGCCCTCATAGTTTAAACCTAATTTCACAAATAATCCCTAAGCCCTAACGGTGTTAACTCTTTAATATAAAGAGTTAACACTCGTTATCTCCTTATAATAACCTAAATCCAAAACCTGTTAACTCTACCCGAGCCCAAAACACACCCTTGGCCCAATCTTTTTTATATAAGCCCCAAGTCAAAGCCCATTGTCCCCGGGTCAAAGAAAAAATCAAACGCACCCCTTTATAAGTAAAAAACGCGCGAAAGGTGGTTGTTACTGTTTATCTTCTTCTTCTATCTTACGATTTAATTTACCTCGGTGCTCAAAAACAACGGTAAATGAAAATTAAGGATGTGGCTATGCAATTCAAGTATCAAGGACTGACATGGCAAGGAAAAACGTCATTGAGGAGCTTTGATTGGCCAATTCCCAAAAGAGAAGACACGCGGATATAGCAAGAAAACACACCAATCAAGTGGGATTTGCACTAAAATGCTCAAAAAGAACACACGAGGTCTGACACATAACAAAATGATCACGTTGGCAATCCGTGTGATCATTTCATATAATCCAACTGCCAAATATAAGGTTCCAATGATAAGAAAGATTGAATGTCAAGGTACAAGATTGAGAAGGAGCGTAGGCTATTACCTAAAACCTTCATTTGCAGCTATAAATAGCCCCTCACATCACACCACAAAACGAATGATACATCATTGCTCAAGTTTTTTAGCTTTTAAAAATTTAGCTTAATTGTATTTTTAGCTTTTAAAACTTTAGCTTAAGTAATGTAACTTTTTCAGCTTATTGTAACTTCCATTTCCAAAAAGTTGTAACCAGTTTTCTATAGGAAATCAATTTTTCCTTATATAATTCTGTCATAAGCTTTTATTAAGCCAAATTTATTGATTACTTTACAAAAGCTCCAAATAACTCCACCTAGCTCTTTTGAGTCTCTAAGCTCAAATTGAGCTCAAGTTAATCATCTAATATAACATAAACAATATAAAATTAGTTAATTACCTTTGCTATTAAGGATTTAAGCTCTTGGATATAAAGCTTACAATGACAGAGCTTATGGGACCTTTGACTAGCTCAATTATTGATAAGCTAGAGCTTGTAGACCAGCTCTATGAAGCATTATTAGCCTTTGTTTAGCTAATGCATCTCTAAGTTCCTTATTTCCCTTACCTGTCTTAATTTTCTAGCTAATAATGGCTTAAATTTTCTGCTTATCTCTTGTTCATTAGTGCTTAACTTTGTCTATTTGAGCTTATTAAACATGTTTGATCATCTGTTTTTGAGTTTATTAGTATAGATCTTAGTTTTCTTACTTTTTGTCTAAAAATTAGAAAAAAACATCAAAAAAATAGTTACTTAACTAGTACCATTATTGTTCTTAGGCTTATTTGCTTATTGATAATTGATTATTAAGGTTGTTATAATCTGTTCAATATCTGGTATTTGAAGTTTTTAATTCCACTAGTCTCTTTTTCATAAGTTTAAATGGAAATTTCAAGTTTAAAGGGGTGTTTGGCATAGCAGTACTAATTGGAAGTTAGTACTGCTATTGTCTTTTTGGTCCTTTAATTTGAGTTTAAACTTCAATATCAAGTTTTATAAGTTTAAGATTTAAGAGTTTATTTTTTTGTTTAAATTTGTTAATCTATAGTTAGAAGTTGGTAAATTTGAATCTGTTAACCTTAGCTCAGTTAGTTAGTGAATTTTTAGTCAAATCAATTTAGCTGCGATTAACATCCTTGCTTTTAGTAAATTGTTTTAAGTTAGCATAGAATCATGTCTCTTGTCCTGCACTAAAAGGTTTGAATTTGGGTTGCATAGTGCATAAGCAAAAAACAGCAAAAAACAACCAATTTCAATCTAAATTTAAGTAGGTTAAAAAATTTTTTTAAGCATTTCAAATTTTGTGCACAAGTGTTTAATAATAGTTAATCTAAAGCTTAGGACTTAAATTTGCATAAAAAGTTTATTTGCTTATCTGTTTTAGGAATGCAAAACTGTCCTTTATCTTTTTCATAAAAACTCTTAAAAACCAAGAATATAGTAGTCTGCCTGCATTAGTCTTTTCAATTAATTTTTTCTTAGCCTTATTGAATTTCAAAATACTTTTAAAAGAAGTTTTAAATTAAAAAAGTCCCCCCCCACCCAACCCCCTTTAGTATAAGCTTTAAGGATTTCTAAGTCATTTCATCATAAGGTTCCATGTGCTTAATTAATTTTAAGCTCAAAGTCTGCCTAGGGTCTGTTTGGTTTCAAAGTTTGCTTAAGAGCTTATTGTGATTTTTTAGCTTATGGCTTGTCTCTTGAGCTTATTTCTGTCCACATTGACTTATTAGGTTAGTCTTAGATATATATTGCTTATATAGCTCTACTTTTAGCAATATTACATTTTTTGAGTACTTAAGTTTTCTAAAAAATCAAAAATAAAGTTAAGTAGCTCTGTCAAGTTTTAAGCTGTTTTACAGCTTATTTAGTGCTTTTCATAAAAAGTTTCTTTTATTAAAAGTGTTTATTTTCATCTTTTCTACAACTTTGTTTTTATAAGTTTTCAAAAATAAAAAAAAGGGGAAGATGGAAATCGGGGGTGAGCAAGGCTCGAACCCCCGACCTCAACATCCTCAACCCTTTTAAACACCTCACTACCAACGTGCCCTGGGGTCTTTTTCGTTATAGATTCACAAAGTCTATTACTTATACACGTTTTGCCTCTTTAGTGCAATAAGCTGTTTAAGCTTATTACACAGCTTATTCGATAAGCTGTGTAATCAAGCTTATTTTTCCTAGGTTCTTATTAGTTCAAGCTATTTTTAAATAATTTTTCAAAATTTTTATAATTGGTTTTAGTAATTTTTTAAAACATTTATTTTTTTTTATTAAAAACTTTAAAAAATCATAAAAAATAGAAAAATAATCAAAAAAATATAAATCTTTTTTAGAAAATTTTATTTTATCGTAAAGTTTCTAGGAAAATTAGTTTTGCTTTCGTAGGGTTAAAATTGCAAAATTTCAATTTTTAAAGAACGGGATTCGTTTCCGTTCTCGTTTTTCGTGTTTTTAAGCTCATTTCAATTCCGTTTTTGTTCTAGTTTTCTTTAAACTTACTTTTTAGTCAATTAGAGTCTATTAAAAGAGAAAAATTCATTTTAGGTTTAATTTTGGAAATTTAGGGTTTTTAATTGCCATTTAGGGTTTCCGTTTTGCGTTTTTAGTTAAAGTTTAATTTCCCGTTATTTGTTTTCGTGCTTAATTGTTATCATTTGCTTATTTTAATTGTTTTTAATTCATAGAAATAGATAATCAAATCAATCTTTGTTACCAATTCAAATCATTGTCCGAACAACAAACGTGGTCTCAATTTCATAAATCGTTGGGGAAAAACGACCCGGGAATCATACTTCCCGGTTAATATACGTATTATATTATTATATATAATTGTGAAGATTTTCCTTACTACCTTTGTCCTCAAGGGTAGTTTGGGAATTTCATATTATTTTATATTTTATCATTACGTGTGTTGATTTACAAGCAATCAATGACCCTTCAGTCGAGTATCAAGGATAGGATACTGGCGGCTCATAAGGAGGCTGTGGATAAGTCTGCGAGGTTGTAGAAAGGTTTAGATGAGATGATAGAACAAAGAAGTGATGGGAATTTATACTACCTGGATCGAATAAGGGTACCTTTGAAGGGTGATGTAAGAACCCTAATAATGGATGAAGCCCATAAGTCAAAGTACTCTGTACACCCAGGAGCTGATAAGAATTAAATAACGATTTGAGAGGTATAGTATATGGTGTGAGTCTGGACTGAAAAAGGAAAATAGCTGAGTATGCTAGCAAGTGTTTGACTTGTGTAAAGGTTAAGGCTGAGCATCAAAGGCCATCTGGCTTGCTCCAGCAACCTGAGATCCCTATATGGAAATATGAGGGAATAGTTATGGATTTTATGACTAAGTTGCCTAAGACTAGTAGTGGGCATGACATAATCTAGGTCATTGTGGACCGATTGACTAAGTCTGCTCATTTTCTACCTATGCGTGAGGATTATAAGATGGATAGATTGGCTATATTATATTTAAATGAGATAGTTGCTAGACATGATGTGCCGGAACTCGATCATATCAGACGGAACAATCGTTCACATCAAGGTTTTGGTAGTCAATGCAAGAGGCATTAGGAACTCGTTTAGACATGAGTACGACTTACCACCCTCAGACCGATGGTCAGAGTGAGCGTACTATTCAGACTTTGGAAGACATGCTTAGAGCATGCATCTTGGACTTCAGAGGAAGTTGGGATGTTCATCTTTTGTTGGTTGAGTTTTCGTATAACAATAGTTATCATTCTAGTGTGAGATGTGCCTCCGTGTGAGACGTTTAAGGAAGAAAGTGTCATTCCGCCAATTAAGGTGGGTTGAGGTGGATAAAGGTCAGTTAATAGGAACTGAGTTAGTGCAAGAGACTCACAGAGCAGAACTCGCAGATTAGGATAGACTTAAGGTTGTGCCCTAGTACCGTCAGAAAAGTTATGCTGATAAGAGGAGAAAAGTTTAGTGTAGGTGACTATGTTTTGCTCAAAGTGTCGCCTTGGAAAGGTGTGGTACGCTTTGGGAAGAAAGGGAAACTAGCACCTAAGATTTTGTTGGGACCTTTTGAGAAGTGTTTTGAGAAATAGGCCCCCGTGGCATATACGGCAAGAATTTGCTAAGGATTTGAATGGTGTTCAAGAAATGTTCCACGTATCGATACCTTAAGAAGTAATTGGCTGATCCAACACTGGCAAAGGCCTTTGATGAGATTCAAGTTGATGAATAATTAAATTTTGTGGAAGAGCCTGTGGACATTTTAGAAGAGAGTTTTAAGGAAGCTGAAGCGTAGTAGGATTTGCCATCGTCAATGTTCGATGGAATCGAAAAGGACCCTGAATTCACGTGGGAACTAAAGATCAGATGAAATTAAAGTACCCGCATTTGTTTAGTGATGTTAGTAGTTGAATTTTGGGAAATAAATTCTTTTGAGGGGGAAAAGAATGAACATGTGCCTTTTTGTGTTCTGAAATTTCATTTATATTCTTTGACTATTTGACTTTCGTTATTTATTTAGATAATGAACCGTGTTGACCGGTGGTAGATTTATTATCGAGAATTGTGAATGAATTATGGTTATTGTGATTAATAATCCCTTTTGAAGGTATTATTTATGTTAATTGGTATCCCGGTGGTTTGACCCGCGAATCTTGAGAAATGCCCGAAAAAACGAGTCCTGACACCCCGTTAATGTCCAAAATGAGTTTCAAAGGTTTTGAAGTGGTAAAATATGTCATGTAAATACGTAGGTCTAACCGGAAAAGTATTTTTAAAGTGAATAAAAATGCTAAGTAACTTTGGGGAGTATTTTACGGTTGAGTTTTACGAGCTTTTAAGTGATCCCGACACGAAAAGAAAGACCCGAGACCCCCTTGGATACCAAATCCGGTTCTAGTCCCATAGGGGACATCAAGGCATGAATTTTAGCAATAGTGTCCATTGTTGGTACACTTAAAATCCTTATCCCATTTTGAAACACAAAAGTTTCATATTTTTTTTTAAACTCCTCTCTTTCTCTCCCTTAGTTGGAATCGTCCCGAACACACACACACACAAAAACATATATTTTTTTCACTTTGAACAAAAAACATGCGGTTGGTGATAAAATTGGGTTGATTCCTAAGTGCCGGAGTATTCATTTATAAACAAAGTTTGGGTGGTCGCGGTTCATGTTGAAATCCTATATTTTGGAGATTTTTCTTGTAAGTTTTCAAATTTAAGTTTCGTTCGATCTTTTTGGTTTTATAAATAGCATAGATGTTATTGTACAAGTTGATCGTACATAAAATCAATTTTTTTTTATTTTTAGAAATGAAACGGATAAAAAAGGGGTGTTTGGTTCGTTGTATTTAAAGAAGGAAGAGAGGGATTTTTGTAGTTTTGATATTGTGGTCGTGATGGTTGAATAATATATATTGCTAGATAGCTTATTTTGAATAATAGCTTGTATAGCTTATTTGGTGGACTTTTCATGGCTTATTTCGACTTAAGCTAACATCAACACTTCAAGATTCATGAGGAAGTGAGTTTTGATTATTTTCGTGAAAGCGTATGTCGTAGACTATTTTTATAGCTTATGTGGTAACCAAATGCGAATAAACGTACTTATTAGCATATGGTTAAGCTTAATATATTATTTGGAGCTTAGGACTCACACCCAATAAGCCTATTTAAGGTCGGTTTAATATGGGAGGGCTTATTTAAATGGTCCGGATTATTTTTCTACTTATTAGTACAGTTATGTATAAAAAATGGACTTGGTTTTGGACTTGGATCGTATTTTTGGACTTATAAATACTTTAATTACCCCTTATTAGTGCCTTAAAGCCCAATAGCGATATTTAGATCTTTATAAGAGTTTTGACGGACTTTTTGAAAGTGAAATGTATTTGCGAAGTGATATTGAATGCTATTTTGGGAAAAATGTTTTAGTAACCGTTATAGATTTAGTTTTTTGGAATTTTGTCAAAAAGTTTCAAAAGTTTGAAAAGTGTTTGAAATAAAGGTTAAAAACCTTGGAAAACACTGTATGAACTTACGGGTCATGTCGAAATTTCTTAAAAAGTTTATACTTAAAATATCCCAAGTGGATTTTTCATGTGAAGTCTTTCTTGTTTATTTTGTTTGGTTTTAGTATTTGGAAGATTTTGGTCTAAGTTCGGATTTAATCCCCTGTGTGGACATTTGAAATATGTAAGAGATTTTGGAATTGGTTATGATTTGGGACATCACTCGAGTAGCTCCGAGGGTGAATGTGTCCCATCAATAACAATGAAGTTTACGCATTGTAGTTTTCTCTATATTGGGTATCTTGTGTTATTAATTAGATCATATGTTACATACACAAGTTTTTTCGGGCCATTTTCGGGTGTGACATATACCCTATTCGTGAGGTGTTTGGTTGTGCGCTAGTAATTAAACGAAAAAGTTGCTTAAAGGAAAAATATTAAACCTTGGTTTAGGATATATTTTCATAAGTTTTCTAAAGTCTACTTGAGGACATTTAGGATTCAAGTGGGGGAGAATGATGACAACAAAAAAGTCTATTTTATAACATCATTTATCCCAGCTATATTGCTCATTTTACTTTACTTATGCATGAATTGGTACTTAAATGCTTATATTTGTTATTTGCAGTAATTACCAAGCAAAGAGTGAAAGTTAATCAAAAGGCACGCATTTTGGAGCTTAAATGAAGAAATTATGAAGACTAATGTTCTGACTATGTATACATCATATCCATCAAGGAAGATACGGCGTATCCGTGCCTTATACTTCACTTAGCATCCACGAAGGAATACCTATACGCCGTATTTAGAAGAAAGCCATACACCGTATTCAAGTACAAGTCATGGAATATTCTGGATTATAATAATCGTGGAGCTCACGCCAAGAAACCCTAATACGCCATATTGAACTCCTTCAATATGGCGTATCGACCAAATTCCAGAGCCTATAAATACTAAACCCTAAATACGAATTTTAGTGTGCAAAAACTTATACCAAAGACTGAGAAGAAGGCATTAACCATCAGGTTTGACTTTTAGAAGAGAAGAGCAATCTAAAAGGTCCTCACAACGCATCCAATACATAGGAAACCCATAATTATATACACTAGATCTACGCCGTTCGGATTTTGTATCATTCATAATAGTTAGTTTTACCTTAATCGTTCATCTATGACATTTGTATAGTTACATGCTATGGCTAATACCTTAGGTAATAGCCATGTATATGATACTTTAATGTTTTGTTTTACGTTTATCTCGATTGCATCGTATTTCATTGGTGTTTTGTTTTATGTTTATCAATATATATAAACGAGATTGAATAGGAAATAAAATAATGATATAGCACATTTATTTAACCATTTAAACCACCATTTAGTTCCGATTTTATATTTATAAAATCTTATGATGTATTTATTACTTGATTTATATAAACCAAACACCCCTTAATAGCTTCTGTTGAACCAAACGCACCCTTAGTGCGAAACTACATAACCAAACACACCATTAGTGCGTCCCTGCTAACCCAAACGCACCCCTTGCGGTTTTTGCTCACCCCAACACCCCTTTTGGGGTTTCTTGCTCACCCAAACACCCCTTTTGGGGTTTCTTGCTCACCCAAACACACCCCTTGGGTGTTTACTGCTATCCCAAACGCACCCTTCTAGCAGTTTTGTTAAGCCAAACACACCCTTTGGCGTTTATGCACAACCAAACGCACCCTTATCGCGAAGCCGTCAAACCAAACGCACCTTTGTGCGGTTACACAGCCAACCAACCACACCCTTTGTTGTTTTCTCTTAACCAAAACGCACCTCTTGGTGCTTATTTCAAACCCAAACGCACCCACTGTGGTGCCGAGACAAACCAACGCACCCTTGTTGGTTCTCAAGATAAACCACACGCACCCTTGTGGTGTTATAACAAAACCAAATGCACCTTATTTGTGCTTATGATAACCCAATGCACCCTAGTAGCTGAGAACACCACCAAACGCGCCCTTGGTGGTGGCTGCCATAAACCCAACGCACCTTATGTCGTGTAAACATCAAACCCACGCACCCTTGGTGTTATAAGAACCAAAACATACCCCTTTGGGTTGTTGTTACAACCAAACGCACCCTTATTGGTGGCTGGTGGCGGGTGGCTAAGATGGTGATGATGGCATTGGCGGTTGGTGGAGTGGTAGAGTGGTGGTGACATGGTGATAGTGGTGAGTGGTGTGGTGGAGGTGGTGAAGGCTGTGGTGGTGATGACGAGGGTGAGATGGTGGTGTGGATGATGATGGTGTCGTGGGGAGGGTGGTGGTGTGGGGCTGTCGTGGGGTAGCAACCGAAGGAGGGGGTAGCGGTTGTGGTGGCGTAGGGGTGGTCGCGGTGGTTGTTGAAGATGAGGCGCGTGGCGGCGCGTGGTCTGGTAGATCGGATAGATCGGGTGGCGGGGAGAGTTTCGGAACTCGGCCGGAAAACTTACCGAAAAAGTTTTCCGGCGGCGGTTGGCGGGAGCGGCGGTGGCTGCTGGATGTTTGGTATTTGTTTATCTCGATTTCTTGATTTATCCTTGAATGCTTGTTTATGTTTATCAATTTATACTTTTTTACGCGCTTTTGTATGCGACCTATCATTCAACTAGATCTAGTGATACAGACCAAGCAGATCTAGAGTCTAGGATAGCTCTCCATATAGTAACTTATACATCTAGAATAATACTTACACAAATATTGTCCTTCTAAATCTGTGTCTAAGATACGCTTCGGGCTTAACTAGTTAATTAGATATTTCCAATGGTTTTTTGATCGTGTTGACTAGCAGGTGACCTAGATAATTCAACAAGTAACGTTCTGATTCCATGAGATAGTTGGACAAGTGGACTACTAGTGTATAAATTGCTATTAAGCGGTAAGTGGGTAAAATCTCTATGAGCTAGGGTTTAACAAGATCACCATTGCTTTAATCTCTAAGAAAGATTATAATCAGCAAATAAGGATGCTTTATGCGGATGCTTTAATTGTGACAGAATTAATGTGTCTAGGTCTTAGGATGATATAACGCCTAAGTCTTAAGAATGATATGCCGCCTTAAGAGAAGAAATCATTGCACTTAATAAACAAACCGACTTTCTAATCGGATTAATAATGGTTAATACAGTTCTCTTATATAAGGCTCGAAAAACCAAACCGTGTCAGTCTCTCAGGCTAAAAATCCATTTTTCCCATTAGAATCAGGAACTAGGACTGACATAGGTTTAGAATATGATAGAATTAACATTAATTAGATAACCAATATATTAATTGAATTGATAGATTTAACCTCGCTTCAAGTGTTCGACACCCTACTTACCACGAAACTACTATCGATCGGGTACACTGCCCATTTAAGTGTTGTTTTTGGTTTAGTCGACAAAATATAAATTTAAAACTTGAATCAATAAAATATACACCACACAATGACACATCAAGTTTTTGGCGCCGTTGCCGGGGAGTGAAAATTAATCTTGATTTTTATTTGATATTTTAGTTTTTAACATTAGATTAGATCTAGCCCTTAGAAGTAGAGTAGTTTAGAGTAATTTGTATTCTTGTTTATTGTGTTTGTGTGATACGACGTATTCAGTCCTCTGAATACGACGTATTGGTTATTTAACTGCCTTTCTAGTAAGTTAATTTCAGGATGGATGATCCTAACATGACTATGGAAGAATATATCAAGCTTGGAGAAGAAAAAGCTCATAGGCATGGTCGGGTGTTTAACTGGAAAACTGCTACATATGGGAAAATCAGGGTTGATGACGATCTTCATGAACTTAGCTCTGTGGAAGCTGAATTCCCAACTATAATCATTAACGATGCCTTTGCACCACAGGATGCACTTCAGTGCAAATATCAAGTAAGTACTCCTGTCAACGATGAAATCGACTTTAGAATATCATTTGACGAATCCGATGATGAGGATTACACAATAATTTGTGACAAAAACTCATTTTCTTATAAAATGATTTCTGTCAACGATTTAAAAACGAATTCAGAAAATGATAATGAAAAAGTCATGCCTTGAATTCCATCACCTAAGCCTACGACCAGTTATATTGATGATTTAGGCTTCTTTAATGATTTTGAGAATGAATTTCCAGCCATTGTTTACAATGATGCTCAAACCTCTAAATCAGATTTATTAACTAAACTGATTTTAAGCCCTTAACATATCTATGAATTTAATTTAAATGATGAAGCATCATTGTCCAAATATGATGATGATAAAGTCGATATTGAACACTCTTTGGGAATTTATCTGTCAAGCCCTTACCTGATGTAATAAATACCGATGTTGGTGCCTATGCACATGGGTCAAATAAGCTTTTGGAAACAAGTCCTGATACATCTAATAAAATTTTCAAAACTGAAACTTTTATCAAGGGATTAAATTTTAATATCATGACTTGGAATCATCTTAACAAAGAGATGCCATTCATTTTCCTAATCAAGAATTTGTATGTGCCATTTGGCATCCCGTTCGACCCCAAATTGTTTTATAAGGATGGGATTAAATTGGGGCAAGTCTAACTTAAAGACTTTTCTGTAAATAAAAGTGCTTGCCGGGAGACAACCCAAAATGTATTTTCACTTTTTATCGAGTCTGTCTTTCCAGACTGTCTATATGGCGTATCCAAACCCTATCGATAGGGCGTATTGACTATCTGGACGTCATCCGGCCTTTATTTTCAGCACAGTCTATACGACGTATTCGTTAAATGAATACAGCGTATACATGTATCAATACGGCGTATCCTGAGGAATGGATACGGCGTATTGACTTCATGTACAGTTTTAGGTATTTATTTCGAGTCTAACCAAACGAATACACGGAGATAGAATTGCATTTGTTTTCTAAGAATTTACACAGGACCTTGTGAAAGAAATATCGACGAATATTGGTGGAGAATTTAAATATCTGGATATCTTGAAGTGTTGGCGTCTTGAAACTTCAAGGCGGCTTGTTCAACACGAATTCTTGCTCATAAACGCAACTCGGAGAATCTACCGAGCAATTATCAGGGAAGTTTCTCATTCTAATTCTTTTTAAATTCCCGTATTTAATGTTTTATGTATACAAATATGTAACACCCCCTTATTTGACATATAGCAGCGGAAGCTAATTTGAGGTATTACTTCATGAATCAAAAGTCTTAATCATAGAAAACGACTCAAAAGAGAAGTTTTGGAAAATTTAGTTATCATTTAATATCATATCAGAGTTTTACAAAGGAGGTCCCAAAATACATTGAAAACATAAAAGTTGAATGATAACAAGTTCGGACGTCCTCAAGTCTAATGCTACTTCGTGCCATAGTTTGCTCAATTACCTGAGATAAACATGCTAAAACGGTCAAGACAACGGTTGAGTGAAATTCATAGATTTATAAACAAGATGGTTGAATACAAGTTACCATAAGTGGTAATAATTGCATGCATTTACAATTATCATGGAAAACCGTATTATTGCCCTAAGCTCATGCACCCAAACATTAACATGGTAATCACCTCAATAACATTAGTAAGGAACAAATGTCCTCGCGAAAAGGTAACTTGCCAAAGTTACCTATTGTTCTCAAATATAGTACGTTTGGTTACCCTATGTACGGGTACACCAACAGGAGTCGTCACCCCCAATAGATCTATCCACAATATTCGCGTTCACTCGCAAGTGACTAATGGTTCATGATTAAGAAATATTGGCAGTGAAGGCAAACTTAGGCAATAATATATTAGGATAGCATAAAGTTTGAAAAATACTTGTATTCATGGTTTATAGCATGTATCCCCCTCGCGGGTTAATAAAACATTCAAAAGATTGAAATGCGAGGCTATGAACTCACCTTGATAAGGTAGTTGATTGATTTGAAATTTAATTCAAATGGAAGTAAACAACCTCGTTACGCAACCTGGGATAATATGTCAAGTCTTAGTTTGATTGATTATATTCCAAAACTTTACTTCATAAAGTTTAACGGTTTTTGGTTTGTTAACTTATGAAAATATCGTATCACTGTTCTGGCTATCATAATCTAGAGGTCATGTAGTAAACGTTTGAGGAGCTAGGACACTTTAAATCGTAAATCCTGCAACTTGTCAAAACATCTACCCAAATGAAAACCCCTCACATGAAATTCCCTAGTAACGTGATACGTTATAGTTTAAATGATAGGATTTTATCTTTTTAGGTTTTTTCAAAAGCCAGTGGATGATAAATAATGTTGAATATATAACATAATTATCTTATAGTGTTTCGATCGATGAATGATAACGACAAATATGTCGGGTTTTAATAAAATCAAGTCTTATAATATTTAAATATATTTTAATAATTACTATAAAAGATTACATTTTATACCTTTAAGAAAACGAAAATGATAATATATACCCTTGGTATATATATTAATTTATACTTTTAATCCTTTATATATAAGTTTATAACTTTTTAACCTTTAACTATCAGAAATGGCAAAACAGGCCCTTGTGGTTTAAACTTTGGAATAATGACATTTTTGGCACAAAAGTTATTAAATTTCAATATTTACAATATATACCCCTAAGCATGAAACCTTTTGCGAAACAAGTCCAAAAACCATAATATTGATATTTTTGATTTAGAAATGGTTTTGCAGCTTATAGCTTATTACTATAAGCTAAAATAAGTAACTTTTACAAGCTTATAGCTTATTAAAAGAGCTTATTAGTTTAAATCCAAAACGGGTTTGTTTGGTTTAAAAAGATTAACCCGATGGGTTTAAGGATTTAAGATTAGTTTTAAAGCTTATAGAAATGATAAAAGAGCTTATATGTAACACCTCCAAAATCAGGTAGCAGCGGAATGGTAACAATGGGGTGCTACGTCAAAGTACAACAATCAAGATATAGG
>BQNB010008872.1:2681-61498 GCA_026074375.1 Tanacetum coccineum
TACATCTCGAATCAAACTATTTCATAAGCAAACTTTTAAAACGCTAATTAACCAGTAAAACTATTCAACCCCCCTTCTAGTTTCTACATTACTGTTGATACAAAGTTAGGCCGGGTCTTGTTAGGTCCTAATAGGCAGCTATTCGAATATGTAGTACCTTGTTCTTGTACCAAATGAATTTGTTTGGAGGACCCTGCATACAGAATAAAGCACCGTTAATCTTGTCGTAGGAGCGGATCCCACGATTAGACTTCGATGTGAGAGTAAGTATATGGTTTTTGGGAGTAATCGAGTGTAAGTAGGGTTTTAGCTTGTAGAAGATATCTGCATTGATGACGATCGTGTTCCTTTTATAGGCTAAATAACCTTTAGGGTTTCCATGACTTGCGGCCCAAGATACGGCCGGAGTTTTAAGGATTTAGCATTATCCTAGCTGGTTTAAATAAGTAAAGCATATCTCTTATTTAGTTAGGTTATATTTAGGAATATCTTGTGAAGATACCGCGGCCGCGGATAGCGAACTGGCGGCCGCGACCCTGATATATGGGCCGGAGGCCCATTATCAGCTGCCAAGCCAATACTAGTATGAGTGAGCCGGGCCAGTCCATACTATATGTCATCATGTCCCCCCCAGTCTAGGAGGTGTGGCCGTGGCCGAGACCACGATCACGGTTCCTAGACTACAAAAACCGCGGTCCTTGCCAGAAACATGTAACCTCTAAAATCGCATGCTGATTTCTATAGCGTAATAATAGTACCCGTGTATCAAGAAACGGAAAAAACGGCTGGATGATGGGACATGTGGGCCCAGCAACCAGTTCGTCTGCCTCACAATCATAGCCATCCAAAAAGTAAGTGGGGGACACGTGTCAATCATCCAACCAGGCGCATATGTCGAGGACATACTATAAATAGGGCAAGAAACCACTGTGCAAGTTTACCCAGTTTTCAAATCAAACCGCCATTTTCACGCACGCAGTCACACAAACGTTTAATTCCACGGAATTCCTTAACCACAGGTTAGTACACCACGCCATTTATAAAAACTTTATAAAAATGGGTAGGGATACCATACAATTAGAAGGCGCCATATCAACCATCTCTGGAGAGTATCTGCTCGAGTTTACTTTGGAGTATGGTATTCTAGAGAACTTGCATCCGGAGGTGCCTGGCCTAGGGGAAACCATCGTGGATTTTCCAGAGGGCAAGGTCGGTGTTTACACCAGATTCTTTGAATTCGCAAACTACGGCATCCCTCTTTTACAATTCCTCTTTGACATACTCAGACACTACCAAATTCATCTCTCACAACTGTCAGTGATAGGCGCGACCTAAGTTAGAAACTTTGAAATCAACTGCCGTGTCCACAACATAATTCCCACACTGAACCTATTCCGAGTTTCTACATCCCTTCCTTTAATTCGGGGTGGATGTCATTTAGCAAACGGCCAGGGAAGAACACCCCGCAATGTTACACAAAGCCCCTCGACTCCTTGAAGAATTAGAATAATCGCTTCTTCTGGATAGACAAGAGGATATTCCCTACCGCTGTGGATTGGCGTGCAAGCGCCCCAAGGGATGAGATGCCTATTGCGGGTTCCTATTCTGCAGCAGACGTAACATTGCTGAATACGGACCGTGCCCCCTTCCAAAGATTACCAAGAAACCTATTATGCCTAGTAGGGCTAAGCCATCACTATTACCTTGGGGACGACGTGTATCCCACGTTCCTATATGACGACGACCGGGGTGGGTGTATTATAAACTTTCGTTATCATTTTTATGTCGTAGGAAAATAATCTAACTCCTCTTGTGTATTTACAGAAATGGATTTGTTCAGCCTGGTCCGTAACCCCAACCCATTCAAGGTAAAGACTGGGACACGGCCACGCACCACCCATGAAGTGCCGCTATTAACTGCCACGGCGAACCGTGTGATAGACCTGGAGGATCCTGTGGCCTCCGGATCCCCAGGGACACCTTCCACTGTCGAGAGGTCGCCATTGGACTTTGACAATAAAGACCCTGCCCCATCATTGGATGAAGGAGCCAGGGCGGAGGAGCATGTCCAGGAGGGATTAGCACATGAGATCCCTCCTGTGGAGACTGCGACGACCACATAGGTTGTTCAGGAGGTGGTGCACAAAGAAGAGGTAAAGGAAGAAAAGGGCGCGAAGGGGAATTACTATTCACCCTTCGTCCCAAATTAACCCCTGCATCAAATCATGAGGGTAAAATCCTATCCCAAGCTCGTCCAGCATGGCAACGAAGATTCCAAATACCATGTCAGCATCAAAAACGTCACCTTTTGATATTGAGTGGACAGCTCTGACAAAAGAATGACACGTGAGATTAAAAAAAACACACCTCTTGATGGAATTTTACACTGAAATCAATGCAAAGAACACACCACTCCAAAGAAGTGGGATTGCCAGTTTGCCAATCCGTGTGCCACATTTCTAATCACTACGGTCACAATTGATGATCCATGATTGAATGATATTTGAGGGCACGATTAAGTCACAAGGGGAGCGTTTTAATAACAGACCTAGAAGCTTCTCCTCCTCCTATAAATTGAAGGCCTCTCTCACTCACAAGGGATATCTAGGAGTAGTTTTCTTAGTAGCTTATAGTTTAAGTTTTAGCTTATTTTTCATGTAATTTTCAGCTTATAGTTTTCATTAAATATAATTTCCTTTTCAGCAGTTTGTACTCATTTTATTATTAATAATAAAGTTGTTTTTTCAATTTAAGCTCTTTGTCAATTATGTTTTTCACTTATTTGCAAAAGATATAAATAAGCTCTTACTGTTTCAATAAGCTCAAAAATTTTCACTTTTTTTTTCCATAAGCTATAAAAGCTTATTATGATACTTGAAAACTCAAAGGAATTGGATGGCTGCTAAGAGTTTTCAAGTCGGTATTAGTGCTTGATGGTCAAGCATTAGGATTAGTATAGGATTTGGGATTAAGCTTAAGCTGCTTTGATAAGCTCTAATAAGAGCAAACACCTCTGTTTAGCTGAGGTGTGAGGTACACTTCTCTTTATAATTTCTAGTTTTACCTTATTGTCAATTTACATTCTAGCTTATTTTTGCATATTAGCTTAATTTGCTTATTACTGTTGCATTTAGCTTAATCATGTTGTTTGTTGCTTTTTGAGTTCACTAGTTAGCTTAGAATTTAGTTTGCAACTTATAATCATAAATCTGTCATAAAAAGTAAAAAAATAGTAGCATAGTATTTTAACTTATTGTTCTGGCTTATTTGTTAGTTTAAAATTTTTTATTATGTCTGTTAGCAGCTTATTAATATCTGGTATTTGAAGTTTATGATCTAAATCTCAATTTTATAAACTTAAAATGGCTTTTAAGGATTTAAGGGGGTGTTTGGGACAAGCAGTACTACTCAGCGTTAGTGTAGGCTTAGTCTCATTTGTTCCTTTGAATTCATTTTAAACTTCAATTTCAAGTTTATAAGAGTAGGATTTAAGAGCTTAGTTTGGTTTAATCAAGTTTTTAAAGGTTTAATAGTTGCTAAGTTTGAATATGTGGCCATAGCACAGGTTAATTTGAATTATTAGCTTAATTCATTTCTAACTATTCTTAATACTCAAATTTTCTTTAACTTAGTATTTTAAAGTTGAGGAAATAATATCTTTAAGTCTGCACTTGTAGGTTTTAAGTTTTGGTTAAAATTCATGTCAACTGCATCAGCAGTTATGAAAAGACAAATAGCCAATTTCTAGCTTAAAAATCAGCAGGTAAAAATAGTTTTTAGAATTTCAAATTTTGTTCACAAGTAGATTTTAGGTAATAGTAGATCTATTTTAGCTTATTTTTCTTTTAAAAGTTCATTAAGCTATTTTTTTAAGCTTAAAATTAGCAATTTGTCTTTTCAAAACCAAAAGTAACTCAAACTATGTATGAGTATTAAGTTATTTTCAATGCTTTTTCTTTGCCATTTTGCTTTCAAAAATTAGTTTTTCAAGACCTGTTTCAAGTAGCTTATTGGTCATAATTTAGTATGGTTATTAGGGATATAGTCTACAAGGATCCATTTGCTTATCTAGAATAAGCTTAAAGTATCCTTTAGGGACTGTTTAGTTAACAGTTTTCTTCAAAGTGCTTATTGAGAATTTTTAGCTTATATTATAGCTTAAATCTTGCTTAAAATTGTTAGTTAGATAGTTTTAAGCAGTTTGTAGCTTATTAGGTCTAGGATTTAGCTTATGAGTCTTTTCATAGAAAAAACCAAAAACAAAGTTTAATAACAAGTAGCTTTTTCATTAAGTCTTTGCATAGCTTATTTAGATTTCAAACTCCTTTTTTATTAAAGTTTTAAATAGAGATAGTAGAATTAAGCTTTCCATAGTATAGCTAGATGCCATAAGGTTCCAATAGAGTGCTTAAAGATAGCTTCAAAAGTTACTAGTTTAGACTATTTGGTTTAGACTAAGTGCTTATTTGATTTCTAAGCTTATTGCTTTTAGTTCGTTGCTTATTTCCAGCTTATTAGGGTAGTTATAGATTGCTTATAGCTTATTAAATCTTAATTTTAGCTTATCTTAGTTTTTGAGCTTATTAAGTTTTCAAAAAAGTAAAAAATGGTTAAGTGTTTCCTGTATAGCTTTTTACTAGCTTATTAGTGATTTAGAAAAAAGTTGATTTCACAAAAGTAGCTTATTTTTACCTGCTTAATAACTTTGCTTTTTAGGTTTTAGCAAAAATAAAAAAAGGAAGAGGGGAAATTGTGGGTGAGCAGGGCTCGAACCCATAACCTCAACCCTCCTCAACCTTTCATAGCACTCAACACACACACCATTAACCACTGTGCCCTTGGGACTTTTACGTCCCAAGGTGCATTTAAAATACTTTTAACCATTTTTTGAGTTTTAAGTATAATAAGCACTTCGATTGCTTATTTTATTTTTCCCGGCTTATTTAGTTTAGCACTTTAGGATTTCTTATTTTTCCTGCATCCTGCTTATCATAAGCTATTTTTAGAAAAAAAATTAGATTTTTTTTTTTAGCTTAAAGTTTTATATTTTTCGTGAATTAATTTTGTTATAAACTTTAAAAAATCATAAAAATAGAAAAAAAATCAAAAAAATAATTTTCTTTTTTATAAAATTTCTTATTCATTTCAGGCTTAGGTTTGAAATTTACTTTTTTGGGTTATATTTTGGAAGTTTACTTTTTAAGAACAGTTTCATACCCGTTATCGTTTTCTTGTTTTTAGCTTAATTTACTCTCGTTTAGAATTTGCTTTCATTTCTTTTTAAACATAGTCATATAGGATGAGAAAAAAGTTTTAGAAAAAGCATTTAGGATTAATTTTAGTTTCAATTGCTTATTGGTCGCGGTTTTCTTATCCCGTTAACGTTTTCGTAGTTAGCTTAATCATGCCTTTATTTGCTCACTATAGGAAATTTAGAAAACAATCATCTTTGAACCAATTCAAGTCATTGTCCAAATAACAAACGAGGTCTCAATTTCATAAGTCTTTGTGAAAACGACCCGGTAATCACTTACCGGTAAACGGTGAAATAGTTTTGTGTTAGTTTTTTATTTAATCTTGTCCTTCAAGGTATTTTTACTTTATTAAATCTTTGCATCCTTGCTATCATCGTATTGTTTATTAGCTAAAAAATTAATGAGTAAATATAAAAATGTTAGTAATAGTAGGCCCGTAGACCTTGGTTAGTCTTTTGTCTTGATCGAGTTTTAAACTCTAGCCCCTTTCTCCTTTAGCTTTTTAGACTCAAGCGTTTGCTCTATTTAAAAATTTTTGCAAAGAATCCGAAATGATTAGAGTTTTGATATAAGTTATGATGCTAAGCGTGGAAGTAGTTGGATCTTTTTTTAGAGCTGCATAGAGGTTATTGTGACTTTTTTTCTCTCATCGGCTAATATACGTTAGATAATTGTTGAATAAATTAAAAGTTACTTTTGGTTTTGCGATTTTCTTTGTTTAAATCACTTCGTAGAGAATTACTTCTAGGTGAAAGTAATGGTACACATCGAGGTTTTGTCAGTGTTGTGGGGAATTAGACTCATGGACCATGGTCGGTCGCATACCGAGTTGTGGAGTTGTTAATAGACCACGGGACCTTGAAATTTGGCTATATTAATAATTATTTAATAAATTGAAAGCCGGAAAATTAAACCTTTTGGTTCACGGTCGACTCGAATACGTTGTAACAGTCGTTTAAAGAGTGGAATGAAGAATTAATAATAAACAATTGTGGGTGATAAAAGTTTTACTGCATCTTGCCGGCTCTACAACCGATGTTGCAATACTTCAAAATATGGCACATTAGTTATAATTATCAGATGATAAAAGTTTGCTGCATCTTGCCGGCTCATAACCGATGTTGCAGCCTTCTAAAAGGTCGAGGAAATTACCGAGGTCGAAATATGTTTGCTGCATCTTGCCGGCTCACAACCGATGTTGCAGCCTTCTAAAGGACCGAGGTTTAATAATGTTGCAAAAAAAAGTATAAAGCCAAATTTCGACTCCGGGGTTATCTAAATAAAGCCTCCGTCTCTGGACTTGTAGTTGAGTTGTTGCGGATGAAATAAAAAGGATAACCCCTAAATCATGCGAAATTAGAACCTTAATGTGGACCTTATTCTTATTAGTCAACATTGAAAGTCAAGTCAACATTCAAACATTCAAGTCAAGTCAAGACATTTATTAGTCAAGACATTTATTATTCATTAATTTGTATTGGGCCTAAGCCCATGGTAATCATTCCAGAATGTTCTCTTGTATCCTATATATAGGATAGTTGTTATCAATAATAATCAAGGAATCAAATTAGCATTCAATATGGTAATCAGAGCAAAAACCGATCCTCTCCTAATTTCTCTCTAAAAAGTCGACCCTCTCCCTAAGTTCTCTCTATATCTCTCGACTACTGTAATCTCAAATCATCTCCGATTGTATTTCAATATGTTCACATGTACCCTAGCCCAATATGTGGCCTACAAGACTAATGTTGCTCAACAGTTTACACCACAAAAGCATTACAGATTGCCGCATCCCGGTCAAGGTATACTCGGTCCTGCTCCGGCTATTTATGCATCCCAACCTACTCCTTTACCAAGTGCGTTTTTTTAAGCACTATACCGCTGCAAGAACCGATTGGCACAAGTGGGATACTGGTGGATTCTTTCTCATTTAAATTTTAATGCAAGTAATTTAAGTACCATTTTTATAAACGCTTATTTCCATCTGTTCACGTTGGTGATGGCAAGTCTATTCCCGTCACCAACACATTGTCAATCGACATTATTCCTTCCCATTCATCGCCCACTCATCTTCATTTAATGTTCTTGTACCACCATACTAATTTAAAGTCTTCAATTTTTGTTCATCAGTTCACTAGGGACAATAATTGTACTATTGAATTTGACGCCTTTGGTTTTTCTGTGAAGGATTACTTGACTCGTCATATCCTCCTTCGATGTGACAGCTTGAGCGATCTCTATCCAGTTACCAATCCGTCAACTTCTCCCATTGCTTTTCTCTCCGAACATGTGACTCTACGTGGCACCAACGCCTCGGCCATCCGGGTGATGAAGTGCTACGTTCACTTGTCTTAGTCGTTTTAATTTCATGTCATAAAGAAAATATATTCAACATCTTTGTCATGCTTGCCACTTGGCAAACTTGTGAAGCTTCCCTTTCATAGTTTCAGATTCTATTGATCGAACATTGTTTTGATCTATTATTCATTTGCATTTATGACATTCCATTATTAGTCTCAGTGGTTTTAAATACTATGTCTTATTTCTTGATCATTTCTCTCATTATCTATGGATCTATCCTCTTCGTTCTAAATCTGACATGTTTGATAAATTTTTGCATTTTCGCAACTATGTTAAAAATCAATTTAAATGTGAAATAAAAAGTTTCCAATGTGATCATGGTGGTGAGTTTCGATATAACGTCTTCACACCTTTTTTACAAAAATAACAGTCCAATTTGATTCTCTTGCCCAAAAACCTCCCAACAAATATGACTAAGGCCAGAGCGAAATGATATGAAACATTTAATAAAAATCATTTGTACTCTTCTTTTCTAAAGCACACCTCCCCCTACCTTTTGGGTCGAAGCCCTCCATATGGCCACCTATCTCCTAAACCTTTTACCATCCTACCGCATCCATTATCGCATTACCTTTTACACGCACTCTTTTCAAAAAACCACCCAATTACTCGCACCTCTTGGGTATCTTTGGGTGTGCTATCGCTTACCCTCTTCTCCACTCACCTATAAACTTGCCCGCGTGCACACATGTATCTTTTTAGGGCTATCCCGCCGATCATCGTTGGGTTTTCGTTGCCTTAACCTCTAGATAAACAAAATTATTCTCTCATGTTGATGTCACTTTTGAACGAAACACAATTCCCTTTCATATCTATGAACACCTTCCTCGACTCCTTCTTACACACCTTCACTCTGATACTCATTCGTTTTCACCCCTTCCTGTCTTTATCTTGCATCCTAACTTCATAATCCTTCCACAAACTATCCCCCACACCAAACGGAGAATCCCAAACTGCTCCACCAAATACCGATCCACACCAAAGTTCCCTCCTCACAACGGCCCAAATTCACAAGGCATACTACCTTCACCTACTCACAACCAACCACTAGTCACGAACCATTACATACTTTCAAACATATAACCCTCAAAACTAATCCGATCTGCCATACCTCCCTTATTCGAATACACCAAATCCACAAAACCATTTCCTCCCAGTTAATGAACCACCCCGCACTCATAACTTGTTCTCAAGGTCTAATTGGGTATTGTCAAACACCATCGAAGTACTTTTCTATTCACACTTCATATCTCTTTCCTATCCTAAATCTCCGTTTATAGCTCTAAACGGACACTCTATTGGGTGTAATGATATTGTATTGATGGTATAATGCGTTAATTAAAAATGGTACTTGGTTTCTTGTTCCATGGGCCGTCTTGATGTATAGACCTTGGTTTCTGTTCTTTGTGGTTATTAAGCATATATTTCATGCTGACGGTTACTTTGGTGTTCTTATAAGGCTTCGACTGTTGCTATCGGTAGTAATGCAACACGGTGTTGGACTTTGTTGAGACATTTAGTTTAGTGTTAAGCCGGCCACCATTCGCACCGTTCTTAGCCTTTATGTGTCTCGATAGTGGCCTATTCACCAACTTGATGTTAAGAATGCATTTCTTAACGGTGATTTATCTGAGACAGTGAATATGCATTAGCCCCTGGTTTTGTTGACTCTCGTTATCCTAATCATGTATGTCTTTTGCAGAGGTCTTTGTATTGTTTGAAACAGGCACCTAGTGCTTGGTTCTAGCGGTTTGCAGGTTATGCCACTCGGGCTAATTTTTCTCCTAGTCGGTGTGATTCTTTATTGTTTACATATACACAGGGTTCTCAAGTTGCTTATTTACTTATATATGTGGATGATATTATCCTCATAGCTTCTTCTCCAGTTCTACTTCAGCAGATTGTAGACTCTTTGCATAAAGAGTTTGATTGATCCGATCTCGGGGCTCTTTAAATTATTTTCTTGGGCATCTTGCTGTTCGTCATCCTACAAGGTTATTTTTGTCTCAAAAGAAGTATGCTCGTCAGCTTTTTGAGCGAGCTCATATGGTTAATTGTAACCCGTCTCGGACACCAATTGACACTAACTCCAAATTGGGTCCGGACGGCGTTCATGTTCAGGATCCTACTTTATATCGTAGTCTTGCAGGGGGCTCCAGTATCTTACCTTTACTCGCCCAGATTTCTCCTATGCAATTCAACATGTTTGTCTCTATATGCATGATCCGAGGGAGCCGCACTTTGCTGCTCTCAAACGTATCCTGCGCTATGTTCAGGGCACCCTGGAGCTTGGTCTTCAGTTATATGCTTCCGCTACTACATCTTTAGTTAGGTACACTGATGCTGATTAGGCAGGTTGCCCTTCCACCCGCAGGTTTACTTCTGGTTATTGTGTGTTTCTAGGTGATAACCTTTTGTCGTGGTCTGCTAAACGACAACACACCATCTCTCGCTCTAGTGCTGAAGCGGAATACCGGGGTGTTGCTAATGTTGTTGACAGAAAGAAAACTGTTTGGATTCGTAATTCCCTTCGTGAGTTACACTCTCCTCTTTTGACAGCTACTCTGGTTTACTGTGATAACGTTAGTGCAGTTTATATGTCAGCCAACCCGGTTCAACACCAACGCATCAAAAATATTGAGATTGATATACACTTTGTTCGTGATATGGTTAAAGTTGTTCATGTTTGGGTTCTTCATGTTTCATCTCGTTTTCAGTATGCTGATATCTTCACCAAAGGTCTTCCCTCAGCTTTGTTTGAAGATTTTCGCTCCATTTTGAGCGTACGGCCTCCTCTCGCTCCAACTGCGGGGGGTATAGGTCAACATTGAAGTCAAAGTCACATTTCAAACATTAAATTGTCAGTCAAGACATTTATTTCAGTCAAGACATTTATTATTCATTAATTTGTATTGGGCCTAAGCCTATGGTAATCATTCCAGAATGTTCTCTTGTATCCTATATATAGGATAGTTGTTATCAATAATAATCAAGGAATCAAATTAGCATTCAATAATTCTCACCATATTTTCTCTTTAGGAAAGGATTCCAAACTAATTGTGGTCTAAAACCGGGAACACTTTTATGTTAATAAGATAATTATTTATTTGTCGCCAATAATAATAAAATCCTTAGAGAAAATTAGGAATAAGGGAATGAAAAGTAGCTGCGTTTACACAATTAGCATTTATGAGTAGTGTTAGCATCTAATCTTATATTCGACTATGATTTCGTTTAAGCTTGGTTTGAGGATCGTGAAAAATCGAGGATGACGAACTCCCGTTCTTAAAGCTTTTTAATAACTTTATTAAGTTTTATCTTTGTTCTCATCTATTAATGAATAAGTGGTTAAAACATGGCGCTTTAAAAAGAATTTGATTTTCTGAAACCTTTTTTTAATGGACCTTTTCTGTTCTTGTTTGATTGTGAGGGGTCATAAGTTAAGGGGGATTTAATTATTTATTTTCGGGCGTGTTTTATAAACAGTGCGTGTGGGATCAGCAATGACTTAGTGTGGGGGAATCAGATGTGTGCCTAAACACACATCTTTATAACCCCGTAAAACACTTTTAATCGGACTAAAAATACTAAAATAGGTTTAATTATATTGTGAATATGTTTGTTTGGTATTTTTATGTCTTGCAGGTACTATGGATTGAAAACAAAGCAAAAACGGGATTATTCGGCTTCAATTCGATCAAGTTTTCTCATTATTCAAAATCAAGACGAAGTCGTTAATATTTCCCGAGCACGCCTTTAGAAAGAGCACGAAGATTCGAGTCAAACGGTGCCTTCATCTTTTATTGGGCCGACAAACCATTTCACAAATGGGTCGGTATTCCGACCCAATATTTATTTAAAGGACTCAGGGCTCAAAGTCTTGGACCAGAAAGTGAAAATGGTCCCAAGCATAAATCCCAAGGCTAGTAACAGGAAAAAAAGGCCCAAACACCACTTTGGCTTGTTTTTTACGCTCAGCATATTAGATAAGAAAGGGAAGGAAGAGGAGGAAAGCGCCGCTGGTCTTCGGACCGAAGCATCACCACAAAAATTCTTGCCGACAATTCATTTCTTTTGTTCTTATAATCATTAGTTTATTAGTATTATATTAGTCATTAGTTATCATATTTATCAGTATACCAAACGATTTAGATTTCAATTCACTTGTTTTTAATGCTAATTGCATTTCGTTTAAATTCCTTCAGTCTTATTAGAAGTCATCTTATATTTTATGTCAACGTTCATATTGTTCAAATTTCTACTCCAATCTTTTACTAAATATAATTTCTTTTACTACAAGTCTCATAGATATTAATTTTTACTTTTAGAAAATATCAAACTGTATGCATTTGGAAAAAAAAGGGAACCAGTTTATGATTTATTACTTAGTTTACATCTCAAAAATCATTTTCTTGCATCAGTTTATAAATTTAGCATCCTTTTAATACTTTGCAAAAACGTGTAAACTTTCAAAAATAGTTGGTGATTGAGTTGTGATTATGAAGTGAGCAAGGAGTATACGGGTATGTGAGGTTATAGATTGGGTATAATTATGTTTTGTTTTGGAGATAATTTTTTATGTGGTCTTCATACTTGTTGACTTCATAATCCTCTTTTTTTTTTATTTTGTTTATGCTTATTGTCATGTTTACCTTAGTCATTATCATTGTTGCTTTTGTTGTAGCTTTTAGCGTAGTTAATTGTCATGTTTGTGTAGTTTTCTTTTTTTGCTGTTAAGTGACTGTGGATGTGAGTTAAGTGTTGATAAAGAGAGTTGTTGTATTAATAGATTTTCAGATTTTTAAATTCTTATTTGACTATTTCGAAGGGCAAAAGCCGGAGAAATTAATCAAACATCAAATCTATCATTAATATTTTATAAGATATCGTTTTCTAAATAGACCAACGTCGTTTGAGAAAAATAATATATTTGACGGTGTCGTTAACTTCGTCATCATTTAAAGTAATTTGTACCAAAATAAAGGCTTGTTTTCAATATAAACCAACGTTGTGAGAAAACGGTTTTTAAACGGGTACCAATTCTTTATTATCTCTTTATTTCATATTTTATGATCTTTTCACCTCACTCAACAAGCATATTCGTTTTAGTTATTTTTTTTAGTTTTATTATATGCTTTTTTTTTTATATTAGTATATTAAAAACCAAAACAAAAAACTAAAAGATATTCAAGCATAAAACAATAAACATTAACGTAAATTTCAATTCAATTCTCATTGGGATACGATTCCTGGAGATTTAATTATTACTTTTTCTAAAAGTGATTCTTATTTCTAACGGGATACTTGATATTATATATACATACGGCTAGTACGTATTTTATACGTATAGCACCCCTTCCAAAGATTACCAGAAAACCTATTATGCCTAGTAGGGCTAAGCCGGAATATATACATTGGGACGACGGTATCCCAGTTCCTCTGACGATGACCGGGTGGGTGTATTATAAAACTTTCTTTAATTTATTTTTATGTCGTAGAAAAATAATCTAACTCTTGTGTATTTGCATATGGATTTGTTCAGCCTGAATCCGTAACCCCCAACCCCATTCAATGGTAAGACTTAAGGGGGGGGGGACCCGCGGCCACGCGCCGCCCATGAAATAGTTTGCCAATATTAACTGCCACGGCGTAGCCATGTGATATACATGGAGGATTCGAACTGTGGCCTCGGTTCTGGGACACTTCCACTATCGAGGGAGAGTCGCTTGTTGGACTTCGACAATGAAGACCATGCACTCATCAATTTGGCTGAAGGCCAGCCGGGGCGGGATAGGAGGAAGCAATTGTCCAGGGAGGGTATTAACATATGAGATCCCGCTGTGGAGACTGACGGGCCGCTACGAAGCCGCCTGTTAATAAAAGGCGTAAGCAAATGCACCATAAAAGAGTAAATAAGGAGGCGAAGGCGAACGCATCGCCCAAGGTGCTAAGGAAATACCATGCATCCGGCCACACACATAGTACCCATAGAGGAAAATCCATTGCTGCAATGGGGTTGGACGCGGGTTCCACCTTCTCCCCGCCTGCTGCACAGAATACTCCAACTGCGGTGAGTAACCTGGAGCCTCTGTCGTATGCGAAACCACAACCGCACCCCGTGCAAGACATTACCCAGTAAGTGATATATTTTCTACATGCTCTTCCTTATATGTTGTGTTTGCATGGTAATACTAACGGGCCATTCCTACTATATAATGTGGATGCAGGTCTTCTAAGGGAGCGGCCGCTAAGATCCCCACGAAGGATGTTGCCACCACAAAGGTGAATGTCCAGCTGTCCATGGGGAGTCTAAATTTGAGGAAATCAACCTCCCCCTCCGTAGGTGGGTCGCCTAGAGGCATCTATCAGCCGGGGTGGGGCGTGACCAACAATTGCCGCTTGGACTCCCCGGAGGCGTGCCAAGACCTGGTGGATCACATAGTGCCATCTGGGTACTTCTCTGAACTGCGCCACCTGCATAATACGGAATTTTTAAGCCAGTACAACATGAACCTGGTACGACAGGTGGCTATGGGTTCGCAACTGAGGCTCAGGTTTGAACAGGAGGCCAGATTGCTGAAGAAAGCTACAACCAAGATAGCCAGACGTGACCAGAAGATCCATGCGAGGGAAGAGGAGATAAAGAAACTTAATGAAGAAATCAGATCCCTCAGGACCATGGAAACGGAGGTACATGGTCTTCGCAACCGAACCCAAAACCTGGAAACGCTACTTGAGGCTAAGGTAGATATGAAGAAGTCTACGGAGGCCAAGAGTATGGATTTAGCTGGTCAACTAGAAAGCCTCCGTGCCTAGTTTTCTGATCTCCAAGTTAATAACCATTAGTTATCCCAGCAGGTGTGCACTCTGCAAGCATAGGTCACAGGTGAAGAAAGAATAAAGGCCGCCTTCAAAGAGTTTAAAAAATCTGAGGATGAAAAGGTTGAACAGCGGTGTGCAAAGATGGATACAAGGGTAGATGCGCTGAGCATTGATTTTGATGAGGAGCTGTACCCTCATATGTTGACGGCGATAGCAGGTCGCCGCTGGGTCATTGGGCATGGTTTACGCTTAGCGATTATGAAGTGTGCGAAATCTACGGAACTAAGGCAGGCGTTTGCTGATGTCGTGTCCACTGGGATTGTGAAGGGTATGAGCGAGGGGCTCAAGTATGGGGTAGAGAACGGGGAGGCTAAGTTTGACTTAGCGGCTATTGAGGTTTATGATCGTGAGGCTAAGGCGAAATACGTCACGGCCCTTACTGCTTTGAGGGATTTGATGTACCCTTTGGTTAATCAGCTGGATAGGTTGAGGGATGCCCCCATAGACTTACTCATGGCATCCCTACATTTAGAGAGCGATTCTAGAGAAGACGCGCCTGAATGGATCCGCAAGCTTCGTCTCGGCACTTCCCAGTTAAAGATTCCCATCTACCCTGAGGTGCGCAATCTGTGAGATCCCTAGTCCGTCCAAGAGGAGATGCTGTTGGAGGATGCTATTGCGACTACCAGAATCCATGCCGAGAAGAAGAAAAAATGCCGAGTGGTGTACCATACCCATGGGGTCGGCTCTGCCTACCATGCCAGGTCTGATGGCATCCTAGTATCAGCGCCTATTGCTGCTCCTCAAGGTCTAGCCATCGTACTGGCGGATGTTGCTATATAGACAGAGGCTTCTGAAGATAAGGCATCTCCATGGCTACTTAGATCCAAGTCTCTACCACCTATGTATAATCTGGATTGGCCATAGTACCGCCTGTGGTACTTAGACAATATTTTGTTTGTAATATGTCCACGAATGTCTGTGGTTGAAAATGTTTGTAATATATCATATCTAAATGCATTTTATTTATATTCACACTTGTAGTGTCTTACATGCTTCGTGGGAGTCTTTACATATGTACCTAACATTGAGATACGCGTAGAATAAGGATGCATAATCCATCACCGTTGGGGTTGCAACCCACTTACACGGCAAGCAATTGTGAGGGTGCTTAACCTGTGGATATCCAAAGATATCCGTCATATTATGTATGCATGCATATAATGAAGTAAATTATACTAAAGAAAACGAAGATTCACTTAGAAGAAAAAAATTTATATAAAAAAGTAGCGGGGTTAGCTACACCCCGCGGAATTTTATTCATAACTTAAAAACAAAAGATGGAATAAGAATACATGGAGTACTTTATTAGAATTCCTAATCAAGGCACAAATTTATCCATGCCGTAGCTTAAAGATAGCATTTCTTGAGATTGGCGATGTTCTACGTCCGCGGAAAGTGTGAGGACATTCCCCTCCAAAAGGTCCCTATCCATGTATAACTCCTCACCTTGTGCTTCCGTAACCTCATAGGGTCCTTCCCACTTTGGGCCGAGCTTTCCCCCATCCATAGCATGACTTGCCTCATTACTACGATAAACAAAGTCTTCGGGTCTAAAAGCAACACCACGGACTATAGCGTTGTAGTACTTTGACATTTTCAATTTGGCCTTGGCTTTACGAATTGCTGCGCGTTTACGCCGTTCTTCCAGTAAGTCCAAATTTAGCCGTAGCCCTTCATTATTGTGCACGGCGTCCACTGCCGCGGTACGGTAGGTTGGCATGTCGATTTCCGCGGGTATGACAGCTTCCGTTCCATAGGTCAAGGAGAAGGGGGTATCACCATGGCTGGATTTAATCATTGTACGATAGGCCCAAAGGACATGGGGAAGTTCTTCTATCCAAAATCTTTGTTTTCCTTCCCCTATACGTCCTTAAATTTCCTTCACTAAGCTCCTTTTGCTCCTTCTACCATTAAACATTGGACTGGCGGAAGTTTTCATTAAAAACGGTAAATTAGTAATTTTTACAAATAAGTTATTAGTTTTATGATTTTAAAAATAAATATAGCTAAATAAGTAAAATATGTTAGACAAAAAAATTTATAAAATAATAAAATAAAATAAATAAAAAATTTAAAAAAAATAAAAATAAAATTTAAAAATAAAAATAAATTAAAAAATATTTAAAAAAAAAAAATAAAAAAAATATAAGAATTTATATATAAATTTTTAAATAAGATAATAATCTAATAAAAAAAAATAATAAAAAAAAAATTATAATAAATTATAAAAAAAAATTGTATAGAAAATATAAAATAAATAAAATAATATCTATAAATGAAATGTAAAAAATAAAAAAAAAAAATCATTATTAATTTTAAAATTTTAATAAAATTTATAGAGAGATACAATAATAATAAATAAAATATTTAAAAAGATATTTAGAAATAGTGCAAATATATATAAAAATAAAAATTGTTAACAAAAATTTAATAAAAAAAATAAAATAATAAACTAAAAAAAATTAAATTTTAGAATTTAAAAAACTAAATTTAAAAATAAAATCCAAAAATCGATAATCAACATCCCAAAAACACAAATAAACAATACAAAACCAACATCACAACAACCCCCGAACAAAAAAAATCAACTTCAAAAAAAAACACCCACAAAAAACTAGAACAGCCAAACCCCAACCCGCTAACCACACCCCGCACCCCACCCCCTACCACCCACTCCCCCACTCCCAGCAACACACACTAACACGTCCCTTCCCCACCCAAAGCCCCCCCACCCCCACTCCCCACCCATCACCTAACCACCACCCACCCGACCAGGCCTACGACAACCTCCCTACCAAATGCCCACCTCGTCCCCGCCCCTCCTCACACCCCAACAACCCCACAATCCCACACCCCACCCACCACGTAAAATCCTCTCACCTAAAACCAAACCAAACTCCCCCCCCCCAACCCTCCACGCCCAAACCCACCACCAAACCTCAATCCCCCCCCCCAAACCCTACAAGCCTCCCACCAACACCCACCTACAACCCAAAACACCCCAACCCCTAACACAAACCCCAGTCAAACCACCTCTGATCCCCTGTCATACATCACAACTCCCAAAACCCCACCCCACCAAGTCCAGGGAAGACTCATCCCTCAACCCCACAGACATCCCCACAAACACCACAGCCGCCCTTACCGGACAACAAAGAACCCCCACCACCACCATCCCAAGGAAGCCCTATCAATAAGCCAACTGGCTAACGCCACAAACCCACATATGAGACATAATCCAAATGCGTCCTATAAAAACATTACCAAACCCTGGTCCCTCCCAGGAAAAGGACCAGCAATGTTCAAATTTCCCCACATAGTAAAATGTGTCCAACAGGGCCTGTATAAAGTGTTAATCTGGTTAAAGCGAGATTATTGTGGTACTTGAAGATGATACTTGGACAATCGACCCTGCTCTGTTCCATTTCTCGTGGCGACGCGAAGCATGAAGGTGCCCAATAAAATCCTCGTACGCATGTGCCAAGGCCCACTACGTGACCATGTCTCTTCGTGCCTGCTGCACGACCCCTCATGAATTTCTCCTGATTCACATTAATATTTGCTTATAGTGGTCCAATAACACCTTTAGCCACTGCTGCATGACCCCTCATGAATTTCTCTGATTACATAATCTGCTTGGAGTGGTCCAATACACCTTAGCTATGGTGTTAGGAATGACCACCTATAAAGAACCTCCTCCACCAATTCGTACTGTCTAGCCTTGATACGGAGTTTGCTTGCCTCTTTCCTGTCATCGGGAAGGGTCTCATCTCTCAAGTACTCCACTATTAGTGTCATCTATGTTGGTCCATCTTCCTCGACAACTGTCGCTACTTCTTTCTCTTGTATGGATTTCTCTTTAAGTACTTCGACCAAGACCTGTTTTGATAAGTGCGTAAGCTGGTTGACGCGATTTTGCTTAGGGCGTCCGCTTTCTTATTCTTACTTCTTGGCACTTGGCTTATGGAAAAGTTACCGAAGCCGCTGATCAGGTTTTTGGCCTTCTCAAGGTACTTGACCATATTTTCTTCTTTGGCAATGTATGTCCCTAGGACTTGGTTTACTACCAGTTTAGAATCTACACTCACATGTAGATTGTGCACCCCTATTTGTGCTGCTATCCTGAGACTAGCTATTAGTGCTTCATACTTTGCCTCATTGTTAGAGGCGATAAACTGGAACCGTAGCACGTAGGTAAACTTTGTTCCTTCCGGGCTTGTCAGTATCAGGCCAGCGCCTGACCCATCTACACATGACGACCCGTCCGTGAATAATGTCCATGGCTCTTGAGGTGTTTCGACCACTGAGTTATCTGGTGGTGCTTCGTCTGGCTTCTCGATAAGGAAATCTGCTAGGATCTGTCCTTTCATGAATGTCCTTGGCCGATACGTGATATTGTGTTCTCCCAGAATAATGCTCCATTTTAGTAAATGCCCGGCCGCATCGGGGCGGGATAATATTTTGTTTGATGGGTTGATCGGTAATAACCACGATAGGGTGTGCTTGGAAATATCTTCGTACCCTTTTGGCTGCGAATACCAATTCCAGAACTAGCTTTTCCATTGGTGCATAGTTTAGTTCAAGGCCTTGCAATGCGCGGCTTACGAAATAGACTGACATCTAGAACGTGCCTCTTTCAGTCATCAGGACGGCACTAACAGCTCTGTAGGAGGCAGACAAGTATACGATCAGCTCTTCCTTTTGTTTTGGTACTACCAGCAGGGGTAGTTCTGACAAGTGATGTTTTAGTTGCTTGAAGGCTTGTTCCACTTCTGGTGTCCAATAAAAGTCGCTCTTTTTAATGTACTTCTTCAAAGTTTTAAATAGTGGTAAGGATTTTTCCGCTGACTTGAAAAGGAACCTATTCAGACTGGCTAACTTCCCATTGAGGCTCTAGACCTCTTTGATTGTCCATGGGGACGGAAGTTGCAGCACAGCCTCTGTTTTTTCGGGGCACGGTTTTATCCCTTCTGGGCTAATCATGTATCCCAAGAACAT
Source organism: Tanacetum coccineum (assembly GCA_026074375.1). Taxonomy (NCBI): domain Eukaryota; kingdom Viridiplantae; phylum Streptophyta; class Magnoliopsida; order Asterales; family Asteraceae; genus Tanacetum; species Tanacetum coccineum. Next base: position 22,181 of record BQNB010008872.1, read on the forward strand.
GCCTTCTACTGCCCCAAACGTACATTTTTTTGGATTAAGCTTCATGTAGATTTTTTGTAACGTACGGAACTTTTCATCAACGTCTCGTAGCATCTCTGTTTCTGTGTAACTTTTAATGACCAAGTCATCAACATACACCTCTACGTTTTGACCCACTTGGCTATTAAAAGCTTTGTCCACTAGCCGCTCGTATGTGGCGCCAACGTTCTTGAGGCCGAAGGGCATTTTTGTATAGCAATATACCCCTTGGCTGGTGTGAAAGGCCATTTTCTCTTCATCTGATACTGCCATCTGTATCTGGTGGTAGCCTTTGTAGGCGTTCAAGAAACACTTAAAGGGGTAGCCGCAGAGAGACTCAACTTTCTAGTCAATTTCAAGAAGGGGATAACAGTCCTGCGGACATGCCTTGTTTAAGTCCGTGAAATCCACGCACATCCTCCAGCTACCATCATGTTTTTTCACCATGACTGGATTGGATAGCCAGTTGTGATAATAGACTTCTCTCATGATCTCCGGTTCTACTAGTTTCTGCACTTCTGCTAGGATAGCTTTGGCGCGTTCTGGGGCCTGACCCCTTTTCTTTTGTCGAACAAGATTATATCCTTTCCGGATATTGAGCCGATGTTCTGATATTGATCGCGGTACTCCTATCATGTCTGATGGCTGCCATGCGAATATGTCCAAGTTTTCCTTGAGGAGTGAGCATAGCTCCGTCCGTCCTTTCTCAGATAGCGTTCCTCTGATTGCTACTTCTTGATTTGGGAAATTCGGATGTAGAAATACTTTAAGATTTTCATGTCAGACTTCAGCCTCTTTGAGTATCTCTTTAGACGATGTGGTCACCGTGGCACACTCAGCGGGTATCAGGATAGTACTACAGATAGTAACTATTCCTCCGTCAACTGGAAACTTAAGCATTCTGTGGGCGGTAGATGATACCGCTCGGATCTCTCTTATTCCAGGTCATCCGATGATGCCATTGTATGGTGATAGTGACCTCATGATCATGAAATTCATCCATGCTTTTGTAGAATGATCTATGTCTCCTATTATCACCAGGAGCCTAAGTTGTCCCAGCGGCCATATAGTTTCTCCACTAAAACCGGTTAACGATGTTGTTGCCGGGACCATTTGGCTCTTAATTTCCGGTCAGAGCCGGTTAAAGAAGTGCTCGTAGAGCACTTTTGTTGAGGAGCCCCTGTCTACGTACATGCGGTGAATCATGTGTCCACCAATTTCCGCTTCTATGACAAGCGGACCCTCCTTTCCCTTGCTGGTAGTCAGTGGTGGGGACGTAATTTCGTTGACACGGGCAAAGCTTTGAGTCACTTTCTGCCTTGTCATTCTATGCCACGGCTGTATCATATAGATTGCGAAGGATTTATCTTTGGCTAGGGCTTCCTTCTTCCCATTCTTTGTTTGATCTCGGCCTTGCTTAATTTCTTTTATCAAGTGCGAGAGTTTTCCTGCTCTCACCAACTCTTCAATCTGCTTCTTTAACTGCATACATTCGTTCGTGCTGTGTCCTTTATCGTTGTGGAAGTCGCAAAACTTGCTGCTGCTTCTTTTTTCCATCGGGGTTACCATAAGTGGTGGTGGTTTGAACTTTCCTGCTTCGGCCGCGAGGATTTCCTTAGGCGTTCTAGTGAGGGGGTAAACCTGTTAGACCCTCGTCCTTTCCTCGACTGACCTCGGAAATCAGATTTCTGCTCGGAAACATGCCGTTTGGACTGATCCTGCGGTTTCCATAGCGCCTGGCCTTTCTTTTTGGAAGCGGCGACAGTTTCCCCTCATATGAATGCCATAGTGACTGTCATCATTTCCTCCATAGTCTTTGGAACGAGCTTGTTGAGGTGTTTTGTCAACTCAAGGTTGTTAACCCCGTGCATGAATCTGGAGATTCGCATGCACTCAGGGGCTCCCTTCATGCACCCAGTCTCCACTTTGAAGCGTTCCATGAAATCCTTGAGGGTCTCTCCATCCCTCTGTTTGATATTGTGGATTTCCACTGGATCTTTCACATACTTTTTTTATTGCATGAAATATGATAAGAATGCCGCTTTAAGGTCCTTGTATCCGTCTATGCTTTCCAGAGGGATCTCATCGAACCACACTCTCGCAGTCCCTATTAAGGTAGAATTGAACATATGACACCACGTAGGCATTACCCAACATTCTACCTGTGCTGCGGCTTGAAATTTTTTTACATGATCCTCTGGGTCTCCTGTTCCATCATAGGTTTTAACGTTATTAGGCATTCTCATTTTCTACGAGCTCTTAAAGTTACGGATTCGAGGTGTGAATGGATCCACCTCTTCACATGTCCAGGGCACTGCCAAGTCTTCTTCATCTATAAGCTTCTGCCTCTTTGACGCTGATTTCTAGCGTCCTCCGTCGCTGGTGCCGCTCTCCGATACATGGGATAGCGGGGACTCGCTTGTCCTTACTCTTTTCATGATACGAGAACGGCCCCTGTCGCGAGAGCGATGCCCATGTCTGGACTACGTCTTGTAGGAGGAATAGGTATTATCATATGATTCTTCGACGCCACGGGAGCGATCTTTACTTCGGGAACGACCTCTGCTCAAGGGAGAGTCCCATTTGTGAGGACGACCTCTGCTCTGAGAGTGATCTATAGAGCTCATCCTATCCGGGCCAAACTTAGTCATGCTTAGCTAGTAAGTGTCGCTAAGCCGGTCGAACGCGCTATACCTCCGGTGACCTAGCCGACCAAATACGTTTCTATCGCCGTCTCTAGAGCGATTGATATGTGTGAAAACACATATCCTTTTTATATCAAAAATGACCCTTAAAAGACCAAAACTGTGTATAAAATGCTTGTATATTGCTTGTTTTGTCTTTCTTATTGTGTAGGTACGGTTAAAGAAAAAATTACAAGAAAACGATCAAAATCGGACAAACACGGACACGGAAATAGAAGAGCACGCAAAAAGTCGGGGATCTTATAGCAAAAGGACAAAAAGTCAACCAATGGTCAAACTCCAGTTAACTCTTGGTCAACATGGTCAAAATCACAAAAAGACAAAAAATCCTAAAAGTTACAATTCAGTCCCTCATAAAATCCAAAATTACAAAAGTGGTCCCTAATCACTAAATGTTAACACCCGTTAACATTTATAAAACAAAAGTTAACATTTGTTAAAATCCAAGACCACAACCTGTTACCCTCTATTGAACCCAAAACCCAAACCCTATGGCCTATTTATCTTTTTATAAGCTCAAGTCAAAGCCCAAGTTAGCCCCGGTCAAATCCCCCTTTTACCCCTTCAGTTAAAAACAAGCGGGTAAAGTAGTTAACTACTGTTCATCGTCTCCTCCATTCACCCACAAGTCAAAAATCATGGGGCAAGTTCAAATTGAAGGCTAGAAAGGGCAATTCAGGAAACAAAGTACACATGGGCAGAGTAATACATCATCAAACGCACCCTATTGGCCTATCCCAACAAGGAATGCCACGTTGGATGATGAGGAAGCACAAGGAAAAATGGGATTTGCACTAAACTTACTCACAAAACTAAGACAAGTGTCACATCACACGGATTGCCACGCTGGCAATCCGTGTGAGCTTGTAAATGATCCAAGGGTTAAGATTTGTGATCCAATCATTGAAGAAATCCAAGGGCCATTATTAGCAGGAGCGTGTAACAACCATGGAGTCTAGAAGGATCAAAAGTTGGCTATAAATAGCCCTACACTCTCACACACAAGGCAGTTAGTTTTGTAGCTTTTAGATTTTTAGGAAATTTAGCTTAAGTTTTTATGTTTTAAGTCAATGTAATTTTAATTTAAACTTTTGTAATTTTCTTTTCAAGTAATGTAATCAAGCCTTTTTAGTTAATGAAATTTGAGTTTTCTTTAATAAATTTGTCAAAAGCTCTCTATAAGCTCTAGTGATAGTGTACGGACCAATAAGCTCTTATAAGCTCTCACAAGTCTATAAGCTTGTGATTGAGCTCAATTCAGTCTTTAATTCACTTAAACCTTAAAATCAGCTTAATACTTTGATTATTGGACTCTTAAGCTTATGGAAGGGAAGCTATCAAGGGATGAGCTTCCAAGGACTTTTACTGGCTTATCTTTGATAAGCCAGAGCTGTTGATAAGCTCTTTGAGAAAATTTTGCCTTTGTTAAGCTAAGGCTTAAGTAAGTTCTCTATTTACTATTTTGTTTTTAAATTCCTAGCTTAAATTTGCTTATTATTTGCCTATACACAAGATTTGTGTAATTGACATGTAGAGGACTTGTAATGGTTTAATCTTATTAAAAAGTTACAAAACAAGTTTACATAAAACCTAAAATCTACTGTTAGAATTCGACTTCTAAATATTTGATTTTATATTTTATAAAAATAGTGCGTCTCATGACGATTCCAAAAAGGTAAGAAACTCGAAAAACGGATTTATAACGAAGAAGATACGTAGTTTACGAGTTATACGTTAATTAAACTTTTATAAAACTAATTTTATAAAAGTTATTGTTCACAACAGATATATTTTTGGAAAATAATTATAAAACTTTTAATTACGAAGACGTGCTCGAAAGAATCACTAAAAACGGAGTTAAAACGAGTAAGATACGACGTTTCAAAGTTATCGAACATTATATATAAAAGCTGAAAAAATTGTGTACGCTTCAGCAGCTGCTGAAGCTCATTTTCAGGGGCCTTCGGGTCCGATTGAGTCGAAATGTAAAACTACAAAGTTGTTCGGAACGACATTTTACATAAACCTGCCGATTTTCATAATTTTCGGATGTATATTTTGTAAACTAGACACTATTTCCTGACGTGAATAGTGTTGGTTCGTTTTTTTGCGAAACATTTTTAGAATCATTTTTATATAATTATTTGTACTTGACCTTTTTTTTTAAATTATTATTTTACAAGACAATATGGAATTATTGATTTATTCGATTATACGAGTACAAACACACGAATAATATTTATCTAATGCAATTTAAATATTATTTCACAAACTCAATGAGATGGTGATGTAGTTATATAGAATTATATATGTTATTAGTACTTAGTACTCTTACGACCGATATCTACTTAGGTTGCTTTCAGATATTTCCGTGACGCGTTTTCATTCATTCACTCGACTTATTTCATCACTTCACTTCTGAGGCGAGTTCATAGCCCCACATTTTCTTTTTTTAATGGTTTTCTTAAACTGTTTTCGGGTGAGTAGTACTATGTCTCAATTTACTAAGCAAATTTATTGATTTCTACTACTTAAGCGTTACATGACTAGTTTTACTAAAGCTTTTACTTGCTTACTACATGATTTTGAGAACATTGAATACCTATATATGAAACCGAGAGTTTCGAACACATTACTTGTTTTACTTTGGACACAAGTGTTTAGAATCTGTTTGATTATAAAGATTATTGCCTGAATGCTATGACCTAAGAGCCACGAATACTGGTGCAAATCCCTTATAATTACGAATACTGGTGCAAATACCTTATAATTACTAATACTGGTGCAAATCCCTTATAATTACGAACTCGGGTGCAATTCCCTAAGAATTACGAATACGGCTTCTCGTGTCATGAGCTTAGTGCAATAATATATGTTTTGGACTTCGGAATACGTACTTAGTCCACCATTACGTAAGGTCTTGTGGTCTCATTTAAATACTTCTTGATTTACTGAATCATTACTTGGATTTCGGAACTGACACTTTGAAATGCTATAACGCTACTTTTCTTCTGAAATATTTCTTAATTATTTCAATACCGCTTTTTACTTAAACCTATGAATTCACCAAGATTAGTGTTGACGTTTTGCATGTATTTTCTCAGGTTATTACTTTGCTAGCTGAGCTTTGGGAGCATTCGAGTTGCGCGGATATCAAAACTTTAAGAACTCGGTTTTCTTTATGTGATAACCATTTTTCTTTAAATATACAAATGGGTCATGTTTGCTTTCTTTGTAACTTTGAAAAAGGAAATTATTGGAACCTGAATTTACTCTGATATTTTAATCGAATGTGCTATTTTAAAACGTCTCTTTTGAGTCGTTTTTTGTAACTTGTACTTTGTGCCTTGAAGTCGCACCCCAATGTTACTATTCCGTTGTCGTCCGATTTTGCGGGTGTGACACTCTAGAGCTCGTCCTACCCATGCCAGACTTAGTCGTGCTTGGCGAGTAAGTGTCGTATGCGGTCGAATCCGCTCTCTGTATCCGTGTCCCTAGCGGCCAATATACGTTCATCGCCGATAATAGAGCGATCCTTCACTCGGGCTTTTCTGATTCTACGAATCAGTGATCCTTCACCCTGGGCTTTTCTGACGGGTTTTCGGTGCCTTGCGGACCAGGTTCCCGCACTTGAGTTTTGAGAGCTTTCTCTCGTTCTTCGACTTCTCTTGGTATTGTCCCCAAAGTCCAGCCTAGTATGGACTTCTTTTCGCTTATCATGGCGAATCTTATCCATGATGATCGACAAGATATCTTCGTAGTGTTCCTCGCAAAAGTCCTGGATGTTCACCCTGGGTGCGGCATTCGTTTCTTTCTGCGCTTTTTCTTTGGTTGCTATTTTCATAACAGTGGTCACGATGGGGGTTGTGTTAGCCATTGCGCTCATACTTACGAGCGTAGTTCCTAGTGTTGGTTCCCATGGATAGCGCCAACTTGTTGATACAAAAGTTAGGTCGGGTCTTGTTAGGTCCGAATAGGCAGCTATTCAGATATGTAGCACCTTGTTCTTGTACCAAGTGAACTTGTTTGGAGGACCCTGCACAAGGAATAAAGCACCGTTAATCTTATCGTGGGAGCGGATCCCACGATTGGACTCCGGCATGAGAGTAAGTATATGGTTTTTGGGAGTAATCGAGTGTAAGTAGGGTTTTAGCTTGTAGAAGATACCTGCATTGATGATGATCGTGTTCCTTTTATAGGATAAATAACCTTTAGGGTTTCCATGACTTGCGGCCCAAGATACGACTAAAGTTTTAGGGATTTAGCATTAACCTAGCTGGTTTAAATAAGTAAAGCATATCTCTTATTTAGTTAGGTTATCTTTAGGAATATCTTGTGAAGATACCGCTGCCGCAGATCGCGGACTGACGGCCGCGACCCTGATATATGGGCCGGAGGTCCATTATCAGCTACCAAGCCCATAATAGTATGTGTGAGTCAGGCCAATCCATACTATACGTCATCAATTACATTTTTCATTTTTTAGTACGAGATGAAAGTAGCTAAGGGTAAATTAGACTTTTTAGATTTTTAGTTAAAATTTGAGTGTCATTTACATTTTTTATGAATATATTTTGAAAAATGTGTAACTAAATAGATTTTCAGTTTTAAGTTTTATGTTGATTTTTTAAAAAAAAATGGGTATTGCTCACCAACTAAGAGCATGTGCAATGACTCTTACCATTTAATACTTTTTCTTTGCTTCATAATTAATTTTTCAATAAATGGTATCTTTCAAAAAGTCATTTGTATAAATACTCTCCGATGCACAAAAGGTTTTCACAAGTATGCAATAAATGAAAATAGCTTGTTGATTTTCTATCAAATGTTTGGTGTACGCCAAGCCTTTCTTTAAAAAGTTTTTTGTAAAGCCTTTTTCACAATGCTTCAAGTCTTTTAATGGCTTTTCTAAATAGTAAAAAGTTATGTGAAAATCATTGCATTAGAGATGCTCTAAACAGACACTCCTTATTTAGTTGAAAGAAACACCCTTATTTTTCACAAATAGTTTTGCACAAAATAAAGAAATTAGAGACGGATTTTCTCATCAAATTCTATACTAAACAGGAAAATATGTATTTCCTAATTTAAAAAAGGAAACTACAAAAATATCTTTTGTGTTTTCTTTTTTCCCTTGTAAACCCTTTCTTTTCTTCAAAACAAGAATCAATGTCATACAAACGCATTTTCAAACGGATTACTAGTAACTTAATTTTTGCTAGCCAACCTTGTGATTACTTTTTAATTGTATTAGAATCATTTACTAGACACACATCGCGTGCAGGGTTGAGCCGATAAGATGACTAGTGGGTTTTGGTCACCCCTAATCACAAAGACGGTGCCGGGAATTTATGTTAACGGGCGCCGACAATTTTGTTATGAAATATTTTATTTTGCTATTTCAACTTAAATCGTAAAAATGGTAAATCGATGTCCTATATATTACCCAATTTAACAGGATAAAAATTGTGAAATCACTATTATTACATTAAGTGCTCCAACTTGTTTAAATCTGTGATGGTGAGTTCAAACATGTTGATTAATCATTCAAATGATCAGAAACCTTGATCATTAAAGAAAAAACATTAGTTGCTCCAACTATGTTTTCAATTGTAAACAAGTGTTATTACATGCATGTGATATTGGGCATGCTTGGTTGAGGGTATTGGGGGGTAAGAAATAATTAAAGCAATCATTAACCAAGGTTGGTTTACTATAATGTAATGGACCATTGTTCAAATTAGAGTAATCAACCATTACTCAACCAAATGAGGGTTATGGTATCCATTACCCCATGTAACTGCTAACTATGGGTGTGTTTGGTAGACATCTTTTCAGAGCATTTGTGAGCAATTACCAATTTAGCTTACAAAGCTCGTTTGGAAGAAAGCAGTTAGCATTTATAAAATTATAAAAACGCTAATTTTTCAATGCTCTTTAAATTATCATTTAGCGTTTAGCATTTACCATTACGTAATTTTACACATTAAAATTATAGTTATAGCTATTCTACCAAACACTTTTATAAATTAAACTGCTACTGCTAACTGCTAATACTAACTGCTTACTACTAACTGCTACTGCTAACTGCTATCGCTAATTTCAACAAACACACTCTACATGATCTCATTTTTTTAGCATTTCTATTTATTTTTTCATTTCAAGTTCTCATTATATTGATAGTACTGATAATACCATATACTTTGTTTACACTTTAATATATCAAGTCATATTCACTTTTTACATTGATACAAGCGATTATTTTTGTAGTATCATAATTTTATAGTTTTATGATCACAAGTCATATTCACTGTTGGACATGAGGCACAGAGCCATACGCCGTTTATTTGGAGATAGATTAGACGCCGAACAGATATTACATGCTCCTGATTTAACAGCACTATCAATTTTAGTCTCTAACCACCTCAGATAACCACACAACATCACACCTACTATTCAATTCTCAACTGACACAACACATTTCGCGATACAGCAATCACACTAGTATTCGTGCATTAAACAGAGAGCACACATCCCTATTCCGTAGGATATCCAAGACTTTTATATGGAGAATAAAATTACATTTAAATTGGAAACAATTTTGTCCTAAACAAGCCTAATAAGTAATAAACCACCAGTTGTATTTGTATTTTGCATGTGATAAAATCGAGGGTTTTGAACAAATGGCACAAAATTTTGTTATTTTATGTTAAATTTTAATTCTAAAACAATTCAATTTATTGCAACCATTGATTCATTATTTGTTATGTCATCTAATATATAAATAGAAGTGTGTGTTTTACAAGTACGAACCAAGCAAAATACCCATTGCGTTCCTTAATATTTCTTTTATCTTTCTCATTGTTGTTTCTCACTTTGAACAAAGCATCCCCTCAACTTCAAAGAACTCTATAAAGAAGTGTTAAAACACGCTAAAGGTAAAAAGAAACAAGCCTTTAATAACATAAAACTTCTTACGTAGTTGATGAGAAATCATATGTAACAAAGCAAAGCAAAATGGGCCACAAAATGAAAAGTCAACGTGAAAAGTCAAAATTCAGCTGAAATTGGGTTTTGGCAGGAAAATTATACTAGCCTCTCTACACATATTATAGTACCCATACACAAGTGTTCTTACTTACAAACTGATACCCACAACCTGCGAACGCCCCATATCCTCATATTCGTGGTCATTCTATCCGTCGTACTGCACATCTTATTCTTTATCTTCATTCAATACACACACCCACACACAATGTCGTACTCTCGCATTGTAATCATTGCCACTATGTTCAAAATTCATCCTTCAAGAATAAACCATTTTCGAGTCCTCTTTCTTCTTTTGAATTACTTGTAGTTTGTTGCCATTGCAGCGGGAGCTACATTTCAGTATTGAAAATCTAGTTCTTAACGTTTCAATTGTATCAAAAGCGTATTCTGGCGGCAAATTCCTGTTACAAATTCTGTTAGACTGTTTGTTATGTTAGAACGTTTTCTGTTATAACCGGTTCTGTTTGTAACCATTTTTATTACATTCTGGTCAAACCGCCATATCTTCCTGATCTACCTACACACTTTACCGATCATCCATCAAAAAACTATCAGTGGCACGGACCGTTCTCTAACTGATTCTACAAATCAAAACACTGGTTCAATAAAAACTACTTTAGAAAATGTTATGGACCAAATGAATCAACATATTGAAGGCCTCGTAGTGTTTCAACAACTTTTCAGCGTTTCCTATCATCAATCACCCATGAAATAATGGTGATGGCACTAATAAAACCGTGTAGGTCAACCCAACTTTTTATGGGAGACTCCCGACCAATTTGAATTTCCCCAAATTCAAATGGTGAAGATGTCAAGGATTGATTGTAATGGTGGATCAATTCGTTTTTCCATTGATAGAATTCAATAGGAAGCTCAAAGATTATTTAGTTTCAAAATGCGCACTTATTTGATAATGCATTGAATTGACACAAGTAATTTCTCAAGAGAAATGAGGATAAAGTTACTTGGCACCAGTATGAAGAAGGAATTAAGGAAAGGTCTGATCATGTTAATGAGGATCCTATGGTGGAATTGAAAAATCTGAAGCAAGTTGGATCAGTACAAGCTTATCAGGACTTATTTAAAGTTTTGCTCAATAAGATTGATCAGCCAGAAGCTATGCTATTAGTTTGTTCATTGGGGGCTTAAGAATGAAATAGGGTTGGCTGTGAGGATGTTTAGACCAAATAAGCTCACAGATGCTTATAGCTTGGCTAAGATGCAAGAGGCCATACTAGTTATTCCTAAAAGCAGGTATACCTCCTTACTTGTTGCTAATAAAACTGCTGTTACTCCTTTTGTGTCTAAAAGTAGGGGATATGCTGCTAAGAGCAACACCTTGGTCTTACCTGCTTCACCATAAACTATGGGATCTAATAGACCTAGGAAATAGTTAACACAACAAGAAATGGCTAAAAAGAGGGCCAAGCATTTGTGTTTTTACTATGACCAGAGTATAGTTCATTCCACATCTCAATGCCCCACAATGGGGGGGGGGGGGGGGGGGGGGGGGGGGGGGGGGGGGGGGGGGGTATCTCCCTACCCTGGGGGTAGGGGGGGGGGGGGGGGCACACATGGGATCCGGGCCCGGCCAAATCCATCCACCAAGTACAAGACCGGACCTCCGTCCCATAATTATAGTTCAGTATTGACTTTTAAAGTTTTTATTTTTCAACTTTGACCTTAAATATGTTTGTTTGTGCTCGAGGATTCGTCCCATTTATTCTTCGGTTGCTTTGTGGCGAAAGATATTCAGAAGTTAATTTGTAGATGGTGGAATTTGGATGTTCATCCTTATGAGTCGTACGAAGATTGACTCTCTTGGTTCAAATATATCCGTTTAGGTTCTAAGACGAAAGAGGTGTTGGAAGGCGTGTTTTACGTTTCTTGGTGGAGCCTTTGGAACTTCAGGAACCAATTCCTTTTTGCGTCTCCTATTCCCCGAAAGGATGCTATTTTCGACAATATTGTTTTACGCTCTTTTTATTGGTGTGTAGCTAGATGTAATAGAACTTTGAATTGGGTTAGTTGACTTCAACACCCTTTTTTTATTCTTTTGTAATTTACTAGCTCCTTGCTAGTGGTTCTAATAAAGTCGCCGTTCAAAAAAAATTTTATATTTTGCATCAAATTTTATACCAATGAATGTCGTAGTCGAATTAGTAACATTAACAAAAGTTGGTTTGAGGAAATGTTATAAGATCCCCTAGAACTCCTGGTATTTATAAGGCACCAAGGAGAGTTTTAGATGGACTCTACTTGCTCTCAAAGTAATGCAATTTTGATAATTTGCCAAACTTGTCCCTTGAAGGGGCGGTCGAATATACATAACCCCTCAGGGATTGTGTATTTGTCTTTTTGTTACTTTAATATTTATCCCGGATTAATATTATACTTTGGTTAATTAGAGATTAATCTCTTAATGAAAATAACGTCGTATTTTCATTTACTTGTTACTCTCATTTCATTTTGTAACTCGTTTCTTATTTCCATTTGCATGTTTTGTTTAGTGTGCACCAGCGTGGCCCTTTGGCATTTCTGTGAAGGCCGGTTGTGAAAGTCGTGTTCGGTTTCACATAATACTTTCACTTACCACGTTCAAGAGTCACACCATCCCATAAGCATTCCTTAACACCTACAAGAGATGGTTCATTTCCAGTTTCATGTTGTCGATAAGGGACAACACCGCCTGCATTTTGCTTAAGAGTAAAACTTTTTTGTGGTACCAGTGAAAACCTGCTCACTTGCGTTACCATGTTGAAGACTTAGACCATTTACAACATCAACACTAGCATCTACATATTTTTTATAAGGGCTGTTATTTAAAGGATTATGTACAAGAGTACAACAGCTTTCACAACTGACCTTCATAGAAATGTCGAATGGTCACACTGGTGCACACTAAACAGAACAAGCATGCGAAAATGAGAAACGAGTTACAAAATGAAATGAGAGTAACAATGAAATGAAAATATAGTATTATTTTCATTGAGGGGCAAAACGGTAATATTTCTAAGTTAGTATATTTATCCGAGATAATTATATAAGTAACAAAAAGGTGAAAACATGATCGGTGTCGAAGTATCGGTCAAATATAAACATAATTACCTTACAGATAGGGCAAGCGGGTATCGAATCCACGAGGAGTATGTGGTTATAGCTAAAGTTGTACGAAACAAATGATTGATTTATTGTTTGTTTTAAGACTTAATAATAAAACTACTACTGTAATTAACTTGAACGTAAATAAGCAATAAAAAATAAATAAGCAATTAAAACAAAGATTTGTAAATAGTTGCATGAAAAAGCAATCCTCCCCGGCTTCTAATATTTGGTAATATTAGGTTATGGATTATAACTAATGTTTAATTCAAACTACATAGACATAGTTTGTATTATTTGAATTGAATTTTTTTTGGCACAAGTTATGTTTATCACACGAATCGTCTTAACCCCTACACTAATTGGACACGACAAGACTCGTTGTGGGAGGAGAGAAAGAACGCATGCATGGATATTCTGTCTGTCGGAGGTTTCAGAATCCATGAAAGGAAATCTAAAGCTCGCAATAATAGGTCTTACAATAATCCAATCAAATAATTCAAACATTAAAATCATAACAAGGATACGCATTAGAATCATATGAATTAATGTTTAACAAACAACGTGAAATCCATAAACATAATCAAACTAAATATCTTCTACCAGAAGAGATTACGAGAAATTTAGCCAGACATCACACTTCTAAACGATGTATTTGTTCTGCTTTGCATGTTGCTATGTACTAATATAGGGTAACACTTTTGTTTATTCCTCATGCATGATCGCCAAGAAAAAATAACAATCCTTCCTTTTAATATGGACGAACCCTTGTAGATTCTAATTGGATTTCTTTTCTTTCTGTCGGCTGGTAATTCTACCGTGAATGAATGATAAAATATGGATGCCCTATATCTCTTTTTGCGTCGTCTATCTATATTACTTTTTAATGCATTTGAGACTTTTTATAAAAATAAGTCTTAAAATTTTTAAGACAAAAATAAAACTATTCAAAAGAAGTCTTAAACAACTGAAAATTAAATGTATAAGTTATAACAACAATAGAATATTAATGATATTGATACAGAATAATAATACAAATCTTTTAATTAAAACATGTAACCAACAATTTAATTCTAGAAATTAAAAAACAAACTACTAACGATTTACTCTGTTAATAATCTACACGTTTTACTTTGAAAAACCAGATGTATATGTAAACTCAAAACACAAGAAACATAATCACACCATTTCAGTCTATTTTCTCTCCTCAATAACACAATCAATCTCCATTTTCAACTTTCAAACACACACGCACAACAACAAATCGATACCCTCATAAACCCTTTTGCCATCGACAACATCCATCATTATGTCCAAGGTCATATCCTCAACAACTACAACAAATTCCAACCTCCAAAAAAAGTTACACAACTCTTACCACAACTTATCTTCTCAGAAAATAAAAAAATGGCGACATCAACAAGACTACAACAACAACTCTTCTCCACAATAAAACACAAAAAGACTCAAATCAAAAAAGAAATAAAGATCTCGGGTTGCATTGTTTTTTATAAAAATATCTTTAAAGATAAAAAAGAACCCATCACCAATCTTTGTAAAATTAAAACCCAATAACAAACATACCTTCCTAGTCTGAAGCCCACAAAGATTACAAATAAGAAACCCAGAGGGTTGTGATTTAGAGTTCGGATAAAAGAAAGAAGAGAAAGAACAACGTGTAACCATTCTTCCAAACATAACAACCACTTGATTCGAGCGAGATTAAAGGGATGTTTGTGGTTTATGTTTCGTGTTTTTTAGGTGTCGAGAGAAACCAATTTTTTTACTTGTAACTGCATTGTATTGTAATGTAATGATAAATGTAAGTGGTATTGTGTTTAGGGTTAAGGTTATAGGTTGAGTTGTGGGCTTGTTCTAGCTTCAAGAATAAAAGGCTCAATAGTTGATATACAAGCTCTTTTTTCAAAGTTTGATAGACATAAATTAGTATGTGCACTCTAATATGGAGTAACATTTAGTCCATTTTTAATGCTTTATAATACAACTTAACATACATTCATATAATGTATTTCTTTCTATATTATGAAACTGTTAAAAAATCATCATTACACCAATAAATGGTGGATATACATTATCTTGTGTTAGAGTAAATAACTAGCCAATAATATGGGCTGAATAAAAGGCTGAGTAGTTAGTGTCATAATCCTTTTTAAAGATGTGTTTCATTTTATTTGAATCATTATTTTATTGTGCTGGTATTTTTAAATTATGCATTAATTTATTTGTATAAGTACTTTGGATATTATTTTGAAACGCGAACACCTTGGTTAAGTAAAACTTAGTCCTAACTTCTTTAAGTCAAATTTATTGAGAAAATGTTACATGTTTATAATATTATAAACAAATTATTGTATAGCATATCTAGAGCTTATCTTAAATCAAATTTATAGTGGTTTTTATCTTTAATTTATGTTTCTAAAACGCTACATATGTTACTCTCTTTAATTTGGACCTTATGTTTATTTGGATATAAAATAGTTGACATTTCTATTGCTAATAGTTATTTTAATTAAAAGTTTCTATTCATTCGTAAAGTTATTGTTAGAAAAAACGTATACATGAAAAACTTTCCGCGCCACAAAATTTTGTCATACGGTACCCGCTGCCTCATTGCGCGGGTACCCTGCTAGTATATAACAAAAGGGAATTCCATTTTTGTTCGCTCTTCACGTCAAAATAGTCCAACACGAACCACCATGTGGGCTTTTCTATTTTTCGTCTTTTGTGTATAACCAAGGCCCAAGGATGAATTTAGAAGTCAAATCACGAACTCACTTTTCCAAGCAGATAAAATCAGAAGCTAACTCTAGATTTTCGGGTGTTTTATCACATAAAAATAACGTTGTCTTTTTTCCTCTTTCTGTGACCTTTTGAATCACCTAAAATAGAGCTTGAACGAGACCAAAACAATGCAACAACGTCCAAATCTTTCACTTTGGTTATTAATCATCCATGTTTACTTCAAGGCCAATCCAAACACTTCGTATGTCACATTAGCACGCAAAGTCGCCATTTTAGCTCGATTTTAAGCATAACCTACATGATAACAAAACACCTCATAGTAGCTTATAAAAAGGATAATAACAAGGTATAATCAAGCAATTAACGCATAGTGAGGTGTATGCAAAATTCACTGATCAAACCTCTCCAATTGACTTCTTACTCGTCCCAAGGAATACTTAAAAAATATTTTAACTAAAATCATTTTAAGCATATGAAACTTCAAAGAACATAACAAGCACACATATCATATCTGTCATATGCAACTAACAGTGAACGATGGGAATAAAGCAACATAGAATTAAAGGCCCTCACAAGAATAACCACTCAACTCTCAAGTGTTTAATAGGGGTATATATTTTACTCAATGTCATTCCTCAAGAGATGATTTTCCATAGGTTTGCAAATAGTCTCATATGCCACTACTTAAGATTACACATGTACAACTCAGATGGTCTTATAGTGGGTTGTAAGGTAAGGTGCAGGGTAAGGAAAAACGGTTTAAGGAGATACAAGGGATATTTTTACTCGTAGCAAGTCAATTATCTAAGTAATTACATGCATATACAAGGCGTTGATAAGCCAAGACTCGACAAATAACAAATAACGATACAAACTCTACAATAAACAATTTATTTGCTTTTCTCAACTCTTTCTTTACATATACATAAGCAGGATAGCAGTCCGTAAATATGTATATGTACATGTACATGTATATGTATATGTATATGTATATGCATAGACGGACCTTCTTGAAGGCTAGGAAGGGTCATGGCCCCTCCAAACATTTTTGTCCTTAGTGTATTTTCTTTAATAAACTAGTGCTAAAACTTTATTTTAGTAGTTTGGCCCACCTAAAAATAAATCATTAACGTTTTGGCCCCCTTAACAAAATGGTTCAAGTTCCTGTATATGTGTATATGTATATGTATATATGTATAGGCTCCGGTTCCATTGAGAAGGTTTTTATTTTGAGAAGATTAAGAAATCTTTGTTTGAGCCAATTGATTCATATTTTTTTTTTGATTTACAAGTAAACATCGTTTAATGATGAATCGAATCTAAAGATCATAAATTTGATTCACAAATCATTGTTAAAATCAAGTTATGTTAATGGTTTAGTAAATTTGTACAGATGATTCAATATTGCACTTATATCGCAAAATCAAGAGATTTTTAACATTGATTTAAATTTTTTTTACACATTTTGAATTATAATCACATTAAAATGAGTTTTACGTTTAAAAAACTTGAATCAAAGTTAAACATCTATCATTTTTAAAAACCTTCTCAATCTTCTTAAAATAAAAACCTTCTTAATTGATCCGGATTCTATATGTATATATGTATATATGTATATATGTATATATGTATACATGTACATGTATATGTATATGTGATAACGCTCAAATTGAGTATGTTTTTAGGAGCGTTATCATGGTTTTTGTACATGTTATTTGGTTAATTTAACGTGTTTTTGCTAATAATATTGCGCAAAGTTAGATTTATATGTTTGTAGCTAGCCAAGATTAAGAAAGCGAAGAAAAGACCAAGAAAAGAGAGAAAAACAAAGATTTGTGCATGTACGAAGAGTCTCCCATAAAGATCAATCTCGGGAAGCTTTTCAAGAGCAAAAGAGTCAACCATACAAGCTTCCAAGGCCCATGATAAAGCCAAAGTCAAGTTATGTTTAAGTATAAAGACCCACGGTCAAATTTCACGCAATCGGGAAGCTTAAACGAAGAAAACTTAAAAAGTGTATGCTGAAATTTTCATCCAGCCGCCTAAGCTGGTGAGCAGCCGCCCAGGCTAGTGACGAGCCGCCCAAGTTGGTGACGAGCCACCCAGCTCAAAATCTAACCGCTTGGCTCATTTTTGCTGACCTCTCCAAGTAAACTTTTAATGCTTGTTTTGATGCCAACTCAGTTGGGAACGATCAAGACTATTCTAGAACTCATTCTCTGGCATTTTTATGACCCGTTGGCCCCAAGCAAACCATTTAATACCCAAAGGGCGTGGAACTAGTATATATAGACCCCTTGACCTTGGTTTTCATCATCAACTCATCATTCTCTCTTCTTCACACCATCAACAATTCTCCTTACACCCTAAGGACAAATTTCACCACCATTATCTCTCCAAAAGACCACACAACCTCTACTAATCTCAGAAGATCATTCAAGAACATCAAGAAAGGTGTTGGGTATCATTTTCTGGCTTGGTACTAAGTGTATAGTTGATTAGAGGCTTAAGGGTTGCTCTAAATCCTTCCATTCCCGATTGTAATTTGCTACTTTGGTAATCTACTTTTACTTTTCAAGATGTTTGTTACTGGAATGATTGTTGAAACTTTATGTTTGATTGAAATCATCATGGAGTAGTTCTTTATACGCTTGTTTGGATGATCTTTATCATATAAGAATTGCTTATTGTTGATTATGGTTGTGATCAATTTCATGTTATGTTTGAGATCCATTTGTGCTTGAGTTTTGTAACAATTGTTAATCATGCTTGGTTAGTTGTTGGTGATTTCATAGGTCGAAAGGGTTTTCATCAAACAACTAGTTATAATCATTTTGTCTATGGATGATTTTCTATTTTATTAACCATGTCTTTAGTCGCTTGATTATGCAAAGAAACTCAGATGTGATGGTTAACAAGTTTGTGAAACGAACCGCGAATCAAACTTATTAAATAAACATAATCGTGGAATGGTTGATTCGGCTTAATACTTGATTTATTGTCTTATGATCATATACGTGGGTTATATGATTTAGAATCAAAGATTGGAATTTGTCACCATCATATTCTTAACTTGTAATCGATTTCAAAACCATCTTTATATGAACAATCTGAATGTTATGAACTAATCTAAACAAGTGTTGTCTTTTACTTATTGAATTTGCTTAATCATCATTTCTGTGCTCTTATTTGTTATGGTATTTAGGCTTGTGACATCCTCTTTAACATTTTCATATAGCTTATTATTACATAGATTCTTCACAACCAAAAACACTCAAATCCTAGTGAACGTGTGTTCTTAGCTTTATCTGGTAATTCGTGTTATAAATTTAAAACTAGTAGTCGCGAGACACATCAAGTTTTTGGCGCCGTTGCCGGGCATTTGTTTGTGTTTTCATGTGTTTTAAATCTCTGTATTTTGTTTTATATAATTTGTGCTTAATTTGGCTTACGAATAAATCAACCAAAACCACTCAGACGGATCCAGCCGCCCAGCTAGATCCCTTAGCCGCTCGGCTAGCATACGAATTCGAGCCAGCCACCGGGTTTAGCTCGCAACCGTCGGCTGCTTCATTTATCGACCATAAAAATCATCCAGCCGCCTGGCTGGATTGCTTTGCCGGCCGGCTGGATTGCTTTGCCGGCCGACTGGATTGCTTTGCCGGCCGGCTGGATCGTTCTGATCAAAAACGAACTTTATTTTTTTTTTAAAAACCTATTTTTACCTCGTTGTCTTAGTTCGAGCCTTACCCAAAATCACTCGTAGTTGTGTTTTACACCTGAATGAACATCCATTCATCGGGAAAAGAACCAACTACTTCCTTTTCATTTGATCTCGAATTAATCAAACCCGAAAGTTTTAGGAATCGAGAAAAGACTCGGTCACTTCCAAAGTTGTAATAGTATAGCTCGTAGCATAATATTTGGAAACTTACCAAGCTAACCGGGTCAACATAAGTCATCCTTATGTTGACCGACCCTATGCATGGTATATATACCCCTCTCCATGCCTTGGAGAGGGTTGGTTGTTTATTTGGTTACTCATAATATTACATTTTTTTTTCTTTCTCTCACTAAGTGCTACATCCCTCCTTTCTCTCTCTAAACTTTTTATCTTAATGAGTTGTTAAGTGATTTGATACTTCTACAATTGGTATAAATCGCCATAGGGTGATATCATGAGCTTGTGTGCGTTTATATCTTGGCTAGATCATTTGTTTTAGTTCTTCTTTGGTTTTCATGTGCTTACAAATTCAAACCTGGATTTTTTTATTTAAAAGTGTTAAAATTTGTGTTTTTAAGCAAGATATAGGCCTAAGATAACTAGTTGTGTAAGAAAAATCAAGGTAAAACGTCAAAAAGGGTGAGTTTTTTGTTATTTTTTATGAAAAAGTACGTTTTTATTTGAAGGAAGCGAAATATGTCTTGAAGGTAGCGAAATATTACATGAAGGTAGCGAAATATTACTTAAGCAAAATATGTTGTTAAGCGAAATATGACAGGTTGACTTCAAGCGAAATACATCATTTCTAGGAAACGAAACTCTACTTAATTTTACTTAGGTCAAGCGAAATATGACTAAGCGAAATATGATCTCAAGCGAAATATGTTTTTAAGCGAAATATGACAGGTTGCTAAGTCAAGCGAAATACGTAGTTGTGTAAAACAAAACTCTGTTTAATTTTCCATATTCAAGCGAAACATTACATATTCAAGAGAAAATTTACCTTTGTCATATTCAAGCGAAATATTACATCTGTCACAAAAACATTCTCCAATTATTTCTCAAGGTGTTGAAGAATCACCTAAAACACTACTATTTCATAATGATCCTCTTTACGAACCTTTTCATGAAGACTCGACTTCTCAAGGATCATCATTTAATGTGAGACCATCCCACACTCCATTTGAACTGATTGGTAGATGGACTAAGGATCATCCAATAGCAAACGTGATCGGTGACCCTTCTCGTTCAGTCTCCACCAGAAAGCAACTCAAAACTGACGCCATGTGGTGTTACTTTGATGCCTTCCTAACTTTTGTAGAACCAAAGAACTTCAAACAAGCAATGACCAAACCATCATAGATCGATGCATTGCAAGTAGAAATTCATGAATTTAAAAGACTACAAGTTTGGGAATTGGTGCCGTGTCCAGATAAAGTCATGTTGATCAAACTTAAATGGATTTATAAGGTCAAGACAGACAAATTTGGCGGGGTACTAAAGAATAAGGCTAGATTAGTTGCTCAGGGGTTCAAGCAAGAGGAAGGAATCGATTTCGAGGAATCATTTGCACCGGTTGAAAGAATAGAGGCCATCTGTATCTTCGTAGCAAATGCAGCCAACAAGAATATGACGATCTTCAAATGGACGTCAAAATGGAGTCTTAAATGGCGAGCTCAAGGAAGAGGTCTATGTTTCTCAACCAGAAGGATTTGTTGATCAGGAATATCCATCGCATGTGTACAAGCTGAAAAAGGCCCTTTACGGTCTCAAACAAGCACCACGTGCATGGTACGACATGCTGTCAAGTTTCCTCATTTCATAACATTTCTCCAAAGGTGCAGTTGATCCGACACTCTTCACACGGAAAGCAGGAAATGACTTATTGTTGGTACAAATTTATGTTGATGATATAATATTTGCATCCACTAATACTGCTTTGTGTAATGAGTTTGCTAACCAGATGACTACTAAGTTCAAGATGTCAATGATGAGGCAGATGTCATTCTTTTTAGGATTACAAATTTCTCAAAGTCCCATAGGCATCTTCCTAAACCAATCAAAATATGCTTCTAAAATTCTTAAAAAATATGGTTTGCTATCTAGTAATTCTGTAGACACACCTACGGTTGAAAAGAATAAACTAGAAGAAGATCTACAGGGGACACCAGTTGATGCTACACTTTACCGTGGCATGATTGGATCCCTCATGTATCTGACGTCCAGTAGACCCGACCTTATTTATGTAGTCTGCTTATGTGCCCGGTATCAAGCAAAGCCTACCGAAAAGCACTTAAATGCGGTTAAACGGATCTTTCGATACCTAAAGGGAACCATTAACATGGGTCTCTGGTACTCGAAGGATACCGATATGTCTCTAACAGCATATTCAGACGCAGATCACGCGGGGTGTCAGGACACTAGACGTAGTACATCAGGAAGCGCTCAATTCTTAGGTGATAAACTTGTTAGCTGGTCTTCCAAGAAGCAAAAGAGCATTGCGATTTCGAGTAAAGAGGCTGAATATATTGCCTTATCTGGGTGTTGTGCTCAAATCTTATGGATGCGTTCACAGCTAATAGATTATGGTTTTCAATTCAATAAGACTCCTCTGTACTGCGACAACAAAAGTGCGATTGCTTTATGCTGCAACAACGTTCAACACTTAAGAGCAAAGCACATTGATGTGCGCTACCATTTTATAAAGGAGCAGGTGGAGAATGGAATAGTGGAACTTTACTTTGTTCGGACGGAATATCAACTGGCTGACATCTTCACCAAACCGTTTCCAAGAGAAAGATTCAACTTCTTGATCGAAAAGCTAGGTATTAGAAGCATGTCTCCAGAAACGCTAAAACGTCTAACAGAGGAGGAAGACGAGTAACGGTGGTAACTCGTGAAATATCCTGTGTATTATATGTATATAAGAAAATCAGAAAACCCAAAAAGATTTTTCATTTTATATAAATTTTTCAAAAAAGAAAATAGAAAATTATAAAATCAAAAAAAAGAAAATACAAAATTAAAAAATCAGAAAAATACAAAAATAGATTTTCATGACATGTTTTCTAGAATTGATAATATTTACGGCTTCAGAAATGCCATTCAATAATGGTACAAAGCTATAAATAAAGTTCGAATAGAAAATATGTCATATGGCTTGCTATTATTTCAGATAGCAACCCGGTCATCATCTTAAAGGCAAGTATTTCAAAAAGAGAACTTGGCCTCACAACGGGAAATAAATTCTTCTCGGGAATGAATTGCTTTATATTCATTCAAAGGCTTGTGTTTACTTTGCAACACAACCCGTGCTTCCTATATCAAATAAGTGTACGTGTCAGTACATTTATTTATGTAAACGAGAGAAATCTTATTTTTATTGGTGTTATTTTAAGAAAAATAATTAAACATATCAGTTTCTCATCTGAAAAGATTTTTAAAAGAAGTTTCTATCACTCAAACAATGTCTACAGCTCTTTAAATAGAAAACGGGACATTATTTGAGGGGGAGAAATGGTCAAATTCTTTCAAAAATGATCTTTTAAAATATCATCGCGGAATAAAATGGTAAAAAGTTTTTCAATAACGGATTTTCAATTAAAGGGGAATTAATATATTTGTAACTCAATTGGGCTTAAAATGTTATTGGATTTATGCTTTTGGGACTAAATGGAAAAATATAGGACTTAGAATCTTAGTTACAAACTTTAGGGGCTAAAAATGTCATTTCTATAACTTAGATAGACTTTGCATTAAGTTTAAATTAGAAATAGAAAAGACAAGGACTATTTATGTCATTTAACAAAATTAACCCGTTATAATTTTTTAAAAACACATTTCGCTCCACACTTATTCATTTTCACAAACTCACATTTCTCTCATACACACATTTCGTTCCACTCATAATCAAAAATTCAAACGTGGTTTTCAAGGCTCAAGATTTTCACCTACTCGTTCGTTACCCATTACTCATCATCCTGGTAAATCAAATTAGCTTATAACTCCTTTTTACACCCGTAATCAATTAAAAACATTTTAGGGTTCATAAGAAAAAAGTTGTAGTTTTTGCCTAATTTGTTGAGGGGTTTTGATCCTTAGGGTGCGACTAAGATGTAGTTATAACAGGTTTGAGTATCTCCTAACCATTTTAGAGATATGGCGATTTTTGTATGTTGAATAAAGCGAAATATGTGGTCTGTGGTTGAATAGTCGTGGGTTTGTGATTATAAGTGTCAATGATGCTTTCTTATACCCTTATTACTTGTTCTTGCTTCCATTGAAACCTTTTAATTGGAAAAGTTGTACTTCTAGGTTCGTTAGATCAAAATTAGGTGTAAGTTTGCTCATGTGATGTGGGAATGTGTTTGTAAGCTATTTTAGGCCCCTAGATGCATATTGTGTGTTTAGAATGGTCCTTAACATGGTTGCCATGTGATTTTTCTCCTTTGTATGCTTGAATTTGAAATTGCATGCTCAAAATGTTGTTGTATATTTGTGAACAGTGTTTCTGTGAGAATATGATTGTATTTGTGATGATTGTTAGAGGATATTATAGGTTTTCAAGTGGTAAAAAATTGAGATAAGTAGCTTTGAATGGAGAAAAATATGTTTCTGTTGAATGAAGCAAAACATGTCAGTTTCATTCCAAGCGAAACATGTCAGTTTCATTTCAAGCGAAACATGTCAGTTTCACTCCAAGCGTAACATGTCTGTTTTATCTAAGCGAAACATGTCAGTTGTATCTAAGCAAGCGAAACATGTCTGTTTTATCTAAGTGAAACATGTCAGTTGTATCTAAGTGAAACATGTATGTTTTATACCAAGCGAAACATGTTAGACAATTTTTAAGCGAAACATGACAGGTACATAGACAAGCAAAATATGACAAAATACGAAAAGAAACTCTGCCCAAATTTTTTAAAATTTTTGTATAATCTTGTGTTTAAAGTCATATAACTTCATTTGCCATGCTTGAATGTTTATTTGATGCTCTCTAATTGAATGTATGTCCTAAGCATCCTTGGAAATGTCTTGTTGATTTTTTAAATTTGACTTTGACTAATTGACCTTAGTTGACTTATTCTTAGAGTGTAGTAATTCTGTCATGTTTGCATGAAACCTAATCATAGATCAATCATATTATCAAAGGATAACCAACTTAATCAGTAAAATATATATGTTATATATATAAACTGTATTGATTAATTCTTAAGCAGAATCCTGAATCCTTCTGCTGAGAGAGTCAAGATCAGCTCTACCAATATCAGATTGGAAACCACAGTGCCACAAAAGGAAGAGACATTTCAAGTGATCATTGACATAATCAAGAATTCCTCATGCTTCAAGGCTTTCACCATATCTGTAGATGTCCTAGAATTCTTTATGCAGAAATTTTGGTACACCATCAAGAAGGTTCAAGACACTGATTCTTATGAATTCTTCTTAGCCAACAAGAAGTGTATTGTCAATGCTGAAGTCTTTAGGACAATCCTTGATATCTGTCCAAGAGTAGAAGGTGTAGACTTCACAGTATTCCAGATGATGATATTGCACTTACCTTTCTCATTGATCTTGGCTGTAAAGGTCCATTGAACAGGCACACCAACATGTTTTTAGATCATATCCACCAGCCATGGAGAACACTGGCAGCTATAATCAACAAGTGCCTCTCTGAAAAGCTTGCAAACAATGACAAACTCCGAAATTGACATATTGTAGGGGATGTTCAACAGAGAAAATATCAATTATCTTGTATTGATTTGGGAAGACTTTGCTTACCAGATTGACTACAGGAAAGAAAAGAGATCAAGGTGTGAGAATATGCCATATCCCCGATTCAACAAAATCATCATCGACCACTTCCTGAAACAATACAAGTCTCTCACTAACCACAATCACAAGCACTATCATACAATCAAAGATGATGGTATTGTAAGCCGGTTAAAGTTTGTCAGAATAGGTAAAGACTATCAGGAATATGGACATCATATTCCTGATGTGATTCTGACTGATTTAATCAAGCATTCAGAATCATATCAGATGTTCATCAAGTATTCAATAAATCAGATCCCACCCAAGAAAAGCAAAGGTAAAGGTTCAGAAAACTATTGATGTATCCGAAGAGTCTGAACTAGAACCTAAACCAGCTAAGAAGAAAACTGCTAGCAGAAGAGTAGTCAAGAAGAAAGTCACACTGTCTGTTAATGACAACATCATTTTTGATGATCCTGATGCTGCTTTGGAGTTAGCTAAGTCTATCAGCCACACTAAAACTAAAGAAGCAGAAGAAGTAAGGAAGGTCCATGCTACACATGCAAGGACAGTGACTAAATCTGTCTCTGAATCTGCTAAGAAAAATTCTAGTAGTAGAAGTTCTAAGAGTGTAGTAATTCAAGACACTTCGAGTGCTCCAAAGTCTAAACCTGCCACTTCAAAGGCTAAGCTTAAAGGTGCTCCATTTATTACTCCTGTTGAACAAGAAGCTGCAAACATTATGCAACATCTGAAAGAAAGTAAGAAGACAAGCAGAAGACTACCAGGTACTGGAGGCTCAAATGAAGGAACTGGTACTATACCAGGGGCTCCAGATGAGTCAGGGGTTCTCGATGATGAAAAGGACATCACAGAAGAGAAGGTTATTCTATAATGGGGAGATGAACAAGACAATGAACCGTCTGATGGTGATGATGATGTTGAGAAGGATGAAAAAGATGGTGATGCTGATGATGAAGGCAATGATCATGTCAGTGATACACAAGATGCTGATGATGAAGATGTCCAAATTGAATCCGGTGAGGATGATATTTATAAGTATAAGATTCGTGTGCGCAAGGATGAGGATGAAGAAATGAAGGATGCTGAAGTTGAAGGGTTTGATAAAGGTGATGAAGAGATTACTGATGCAGCACAGGAAGAAGCTGAAAAGAATTCAGAAGCAAAGGATGATACCAAGAAAATAGAACTCCCTCCATTAAGCTCAAGCTTATCTATATCTTTAGATTTTGGTGATCAATTCCTTAAACTTTCTGTTGGTAGAAATATTACATTACGATATTTAATCTATACATTCTCTTCATGTTTTGGTGATGACAAACATGTAACTTATAACGCATAACGTAAAGTGCTTAAGTTACTCGTAATCATAAATCATCAGTTTATACGTCAACATCTTTCGACGTCTCATGTTTTCTTCAACAACAAATTTAAGTTCGCACCCGACGTAAATCACTAAAGGTATGAACAAACAAACTTTAATTTGTTGAATGATCAAAGAAATTTTTTATTTTTCTAAACCTTACATTTTTTTTATAAAATGGGACAAATATTTTTAAAATAAAACATATACAAAACATTTTTGTATTTATAAGAAATATTTTATTCAACATAAATATTTTGAATTTAAATTTTCTATCAAAAAATGGCTAGAAAGTTTCAGAAAAACCTTTCCCATAAAAGGACAAAAAGGGAGCGTCTGAAAAATGGGCGGCCCCCTTAATTAATTAAGAGGACCGACCATAATTAAGGGGACCGCCCAAATAAAAAATTAATATTTTTTCCTATAAATAGTGGATTGTTTCCACAGATTTTCTCACCTCTTTGCACACAGTTTTCTCTGATCAAAAACCTCCTTTCAAACCCTTTCCTTTGATCACTTAACACTTTATAAGTTTGTTTAAAATGTGATCCAATCATTTATCCATTCAAGTGCAAGAGAAGAACATTCGTTATCATTAAGATGTGAAGTTATGTAGGTTAGTTAGTGCATTCGTGACATGTCTTACATTCACAATGTATAGATCGAGTCCATGTGTTCCAAACTTGTATAATAGCTTGATCATGGTGATCATGGTGTGTATAGTTGTTAGATCATGGTGATCATAGGAAGTTTAGATAGATCGGTGTGATCAAAGTAGTGTCTAGTTGAAGTGAAGTTGTGAAGTGAGGTATAGAAAAGTTGTGAAGGGTAGTGAAGTCGTGAAGTGAAGTAGTGAAGTAGTGTGGTGAATAATACTAAGGCGTGAAGAAGTTGTGTAGTTGTGAAGTTGTGTTGTGAAGTCGTGAAAGTAGTAAAGAAGTTGTGAAGTCGTGATAGATTGGTTCTAGCTAAGATTAGAACTCGACATCTAGCTTAGTGTCGAAAATTGATATAAGCGAAAGTTGTGTACGGTTTTCTCCGCCATAAGGGAGCTTGTTGACTAGTGAAGTAACTCTCGAGTTGGGTACTCGGGGAGTGGAGTAGGGCGAAGAGGTGCTTCGTGACCGAACCACTATAAATCATCGTGTCCGGTTTGCATTTCCTTTCACTTATCTCTTTACATTTATACTCGCATTTATTGCTTTATATTTATACTTGCATTTGTGTGTTGGTTTGTATTGTTGTGATTTGATGTATTACTATGTGAACACTCATCATATTGTGTCACGCTTGATCGGCAATTTGATACGAAACATTTTAAGATTTTAAAAGGAAACGTATTCACCCCCCTCTACGATTTCCACAATTGGTATCAAGAGCCACGTCGCTCTAATTTTCAAAACAAATGGTTTTAAAAATTGAGTACGATCCATGTATCAAATTACCCATTAAGGGGGATTAAATATGAAAAGTGTTTTGTTGATTAACTTGTATTAGTTTTGATGTTATATACACTAATTATACTAGCTCGAGATAAAAATGATGCTTAAAATAAGTGTTATATGTTCGGTATCAAATTCAGAAAGTTGTACACCTTTCCGCAAAGTCAGAAAACAATTTTTTACAAAAATCGTAATTCTGAGTATCAGGTGGGCGGCCCCCTTAAATATTTGGGCGGCCCCCTTAATTCCTGGGCGGCCACCTGTTTGATTCGGCAGTTTTTCAGAATCTTTGAAAAATCATATAAAATCAACCGTAAGTCCGTAGAAGTCGTGCCACCCGCCATTTCGAAGAGAATTGAGTCTACTTTCATATAAAAATACTTCCAAGTATTTATTTCAAACTTAACTTAGTCAGAAAGGCAAAATACTACTTATTGTCCAAAACGTTGAGTCTCGTTTTAACGTAAAACTTGTATTTTATCTTTTACGCTTACGAGTCGGGGACATTCAGTCGGTATAATCAATTGAAAAATGGTGTAAATTAAACATTTCAAAAATAATAAACTTGATTTTTTGAAATGGGGAGGAAACTAAAATCGAGCAAAGTAATACATATGTGTATCTAATACATCAAAAACTATGACAAGTACTTTTAAGGTGGTATGCATGTGAATATGTGCACTCTTTATATCACAACAATTAGTCAAAATTATTAAATGTCGTTGCTATTTGTAATTAAGCTAATTGAATATCTAAGCACATGTGCCATGTACACTATTCGTTTGTAGCTAGTTTTTCGGATTATGCATAACTAGAACTTATGCTAGATTTCTTGCATTAAGATTGCGAAATTGTTCTTAGCATTGCAAAGAGGCATAAAACACTTAACTTACAAAAATACATAAACACTTGTAAATCTGACTTTGGGTAAGTGGACCAAACTTAGGTAATAAGAGTTCAATAACTTGTCAAGTATATTATTAAAATGTAGTTAAAACTATCACCAAATATTTCCAATGATTTAATCTATTTTCAACAACACGTTTAAATATTTTCAACAACTTGCTTGGTTTGACCTTGGGTTGGTTAAACAAAAGAAAAGATTGTATTAATACATCAATACTAAAAAAAGAAATGGTTGTGCTGCATGGTTTCAAAACATACACACAGAAATTTTTTTTTTTAAAACTTATAGTAATTTTACAAAAGATAGCTTGTTGTATTAAAATTGTTTAGAAAACTCATAACTCATAAAATGTCAAAAACTATGTATATTATACATAACAACATATAGTTTTTCGCACAAGTAAAATTTACAACTAATCTGGGAATTAAGGACACACACTATTTAAATATTTTATCTATTTTCTTTTAATGATGTTCGTGAGGGTCAAGAAAGATTTCAAGATATATCAATTCATTATTCAAATAAGATGATATTGTTATTGAATCTAATTGACAGAGTATTCGTGTATGGATTATGAAATCGGATTCTTATTTTGTTTAGTTTTCAAGATATATCAAAATATAACAAAAGATATCATCTTGGATCTACATAACTCAATCACACTTGATTGATATGAAAATAATTACACATTTTCTTAATAAAAGAATATGCATCGGATCATAAACTCACACCTTTGTGTTGAATGAGTCATATTGAGTCCTACTTGTCCAATGGTGTGTTCGCAAATATTATACCAATATGTTCAATACATGCTATAAAATACGAAAAAAAAAAACAATGAAGTAGGATGATGACTTTGGATATTTCGCCGAAATATTCAAGCAATTTACATTGCAATGCAATTGGTAAATGTGTCATTTCTGATAAACCAAACACGAGCAAACTAACAATATATGTAAACTTTGCTCATACAACATAAAAGCACGACTCAAAGCTAAAATTCACTTTTAACTAAACTCTCAAATAAGAATAATATTCTTGTTTATTCACCTAGGATAACATGATGTTTGGGAAACATTGTGTTTAAAGATTTTATGGACTTATCATATTAAACGATTGATAAAGGATAACATATATCCTATGCATTTTATATTCTTTGTAGCATAAATGGTTGTGTTACAAGAAAATACACTACATATAATTTGAATAATATAAGTTATTAGAATTGAAAAATAACCTATCAAAATATGTGTCAATGCATAAATCAAGTAAAAATACTTATTTAATTATGATATACAACATT
Organism: Tanacetum coccineum; assembly: GCA_026074375.1. Classification (NCBI taxonomy): domain Eukaryota; kingdom Viridiplantae; phylum Streptophyta; class Magnoliopsida; order Asterales; family Asteraceae; genus Tanacetum; species Tanacetum coccineum. Next base: position 52,333 of record BQNB010008872.1, read on the forward strand.
GATAAGAATAATAATTTTAGAAAAGCATATTTGTTTAAAAATAAAATATGTATCTTTTTAATCATTTATCACTAATGAATCACAAACTTAATTAAGATAAATAATCTTGATGAGATTCATTTCACATGACATGAAATGGAGAATTCTTAAAACATTCTCAATATAACATATTTGTCACAAATAAGCACATATTTTGGCTTTTGAAAAATCAAACACGTTAAATATCACATGTGACAACTACACATGTAAGATGACTAAGTATAAGACATCCATTAAATCAAGCAATATGTAATCGAAACCAAACAATCTATAGATCTTGAACAAAAGATTAAAACATCTTGTTTACGCTTATCTTAGAATTCTACACATCTTGATTAGGATTATGCGAACCGGAATTAAAGTATGTTAGTTGAGTCATGTTAGGCCCTCTATGAAATGATAATACAAACTTTATCTTTGCTACACTTCATTAGGCAAATATAAGAACTCTATTTTGTCTAACATGAGAATGACTACTGGAGAATCTATTGCACTAGAAATTCAATTTGACCTAACGGTTGAATTGCTTCTAAGAGTGAAGTTGGGTTTGGTGTATAACCCGTAAAAATGGTCGTGTTTAGCCTGAATTGAGCACCACTAGTGATAGTCTCATATTCATTCTCTAATTTGATTAAATGGCTCTTCCTAAATATGCCTAATGATAGTCTACATCGATAGACTTTGTATATCATTAGGAGTACACACTAAGCACGTAGAAATTAGGCTTTTCCTTAGTCAATCTAGACACAATGCACCTCAAATATGTGCTTTAATGTTTCAAGATGATTACTTGTTTCCATGTAATGCAATTATATGTCTTCATGATCTTGATGCTCAACGTTAAATTGCTTAAATACATATCTAACGACCCACCAGTATGTTTTGACAACTAAATATTTCTCCAAAATATTCAAGTATCTTTAACTTGCGCGGTCGCATCGTTAAAGGTCCATATCCGAAATTCCAAATTCAAGCTTTTAACAACATATGTAAAAATGCTCTTCCTAAAGCTAAAAGCTTTACATCAACCGTCATGTGACAATAAGGTCTTATGATGTTATCTTAAAACATAAGTGATTCGTAGCATCTTTAATATACACCTTAAGACTAAGTACTTTCACGTCCGTTAGTCTTTTCTATTCCCTTAGGAATGTCACGATGGTTTATCGTCATGCTCACCTCATACACAATGATATCGAACATTATCCATTGATCCTTTGGATAGCACCGCATCAAAATTCGTCATTATTTCCCTCACAACAATTTCCAAAAGGAAATATCTTCATCGAAAAAGTTTCGTCGAAAGACAACTTCGCCGGCACCCTCACCAAATCACTCAAACGTGAACCTTTTTAAGTCTAGGTCTAGGAATGATGAAACAAATCTTATAAACGTGTCATTCTCATTTTAATAGTCTTGTTACTATTAAATATATTCCGATAAATCTTGACAACTTAATCATTTCATCCCTGAGTGGTGGGGAGATAGGGGGGGGGGGGGGGGGGGGGACATTGGTTAATTGTCGCGGGGGGGGAATGCAAATTAAAATGTCACTCATTGTTCATGTCTAATTCGTTTCACAAAAACCTTAATCATGCCTCTATTATTATATAGATGGTTAATATCTTCCGTCCACATTTCCACTACCACCTTCAAGACAACCTCGTACCTCGTCGTGTGATTGTTCTATGAACATTCGTAATACTCGAGAAGAGCTACATAACTTCGTAGATGAAGTTCATCGTATGCTAACCGTCATCCGTCATGACTTTGTCAAGCTCATCGCTTCCATCGTTATTTCTCTTCACCTATTCTTTTTATTCCACAATTTATGTCCGGATGAGCACGAATTAGAAAGGAAGGGAAAACACACATCTTCACATATATCCTTTAACCAAACACTCTTAAGAACTCACATAGGTGATTCTTATTCACTAGAAACCACAAGATACACTTCTACCATACACTCAAACCTTATAACTTTTATTCACTCTTGTTAGTGATCACTAGTTCTAGTACATCCCCAAATCACCAAAAGTGAAATGAAAAACCGAATCATCCTTACTACTATCAACATCGATTCATCCACCTATCACTTTCACAAGAAGATTCACCATGTAACCATTCCCCGCAAGTGAATTTCGTAATGAAATGCGTATCATCCTTATATCTCGACACTCATAAGCATGTGTGTCTATGTTGTCAAACAAGTGAATTTCGTAATGAAATGCGTCTCATCCTTATATCCCGACACTCATAAACATGTGTGCCTATGTTGTCAAATGCAAATGAATTTCGTAATGAAATGCGTCTCATCAATCATTCCACTGCTTACAAGTGGAAATGAGCCAAAAGAAATTTAAATCTTCAAAGTGTTGTTGAGTTCATCACAATATCGGTCTTTCATTTGTTCATTTCCGCTTTTGAGCAAGTGAAGAACACAAAGATGATATTCAACCATCAAAGAAACCAAAAATCACCATCATACCACCAAAACAACTCTTCATTGACTTGGCAAATGAAGACACTATAACCTCATTACCCAAGCTTCACGAATCATCTCCTAGTGCTCCAAATGTACCCTCTAAAACTCCATCTACCAATGACACCTCATTCTCTTCAATTGACTACACACCAAAATCACCAACTCTTTCTTCATCTCCTTCCACAAATGGCTACCTAAACCTCATTGTCCACCATCCTCTAGAGTTCCTCCCCACCTCCAACTCAAGCAACCCAAACTCATGGAATAACCCTCTCACTCTCACCCAGTACTCCACTGTTAAGGTCATCACAATGTCCGTGTCTTTCACTTTTCTTCATGATTTTCACAATTTCACCTTGTCCCTCAACATTAAACTACCATACTACTAACATTTCTCAGACCAATGACATTTACTCATCACAATCATCATCATTACAATCATCCTCACCAATGACATCCTCTAACAAACCCACATCCAAACCATCAAAGGTAGCCAAAATGAGTGTGAATCCCATTTGGAGGAAGAAACTAAACCCTTGTAACACTTCCAATGAGCTCAATGTAAATTCATCTACACCAATGCCAAAACCCCACCTCACTTCTCATCATGACCGTCTAAAGAAAACAATCACCCACCAACCAAGAAATTACCAAATCCTTACATATAAGGACACGCCCAATCACCAAAAGTCGTCTCACCACCCTCCATTTCCTATCTCACACCATCTATTCACATGTTACTCACACTTTAATATTCCACCTCAACAGTGATCAACCAAAACTCACACCCACCACCTCCATCTCCAAGTAGAGAAAGCCTAGTTGATGACATTAATCGACTACAAGGCCTATCAAACCTCTTAGCCATGCATCTCTCCCAACAACAAAACAACATTCTCTCATTACCTTACTCTCTAAACCTATCAAACACCTAACAAACCTATACTCAACACCTTCCTTTTCCATTCACGCTCATCCTTTTTCATTTATGTTTCCTTAATAAATTATCCTTATCAAAAAACAACATTTAAGTATCGAACCTAAAGTTTATAACGATAATGTTTATCCTTAAATACCCCAAACATGAAAAGCATACATAATGCTTAACAAAGAAACCTTGAGGATTTAGGAATCTCTTAATACACCCATTAGTCTATTTAAATCCACATCATTATCTTGGTTACATAGACTAATAGGTGTATTAAGAGATTCCTAAATCCTCCAGGTTTCGTTTGTAGCATTATGTATGCTTTTCATGTTTGTGGTATTTAAGGATAAACATTATCCGATAACTTTAGGTCGAACTAATTGTTGAGATGATAGGGAAATTTATTAGGAAACCAAAAAGAAAAAGGATGAGCGTGAATGAAAAGGAAAGTGTTTGAGTAATAGGTTTGTTAGGTGTATGATGGTTTAGAGAGTAAGGTAATGAGAGAAGGTTTTTATTTTTTTATTATTTTTTGTTTTGTTGTTGGAGAGATGCATGCTAAGAGGTTTGATAGGCCTGTATGTCGATTAATGTCATCAACTAGGCTTTCTCTACTTGGAGATGGAGGTGGTGTGTGTTGAGTTTGGTTGTCACTTTGAGGTGGATATTAAGTGTGAGTAACATGTGAATTGATGGGTGAGATAGGAAATGGAGGGTGTGAGACGACTTATGGTGATGTGGGAGTGTCCTTAATGTAAGGATTTGGTAATTCTTGGTTGGGGTGATTGTTTTCTTGAGACGATCATGATGAGAGTGAGTGGTTTGGCATGTGTAGATGAATTTACATTGATCTCATTGGAAGTGTACCAGGGTATAGTTTCTTCCTCCAAATGGTATTCCACTCATTTTGGCTACCTTTGATGGTTTGGATGTGGGATTTGTTAGAGATGTCATTGGTAGGATGATTGTAATGATGATGATGTGAATGAGAGATGTCATTGGTGAGAATGTTAGTAGATGGTTGTTAATGTTGATGAACAAAGGTGAAAATGTGAAAATCATGGAAGAAAAGTGAAAGACACGACATTGTGATGACTTAACAAGTGGAGTAATGGGTGAGAGGAGAGGGGTTATAACCATTGAGTTTGGGTGCTTGAGTTGGAGGTTGGTGGAGGAACTCTAGGAGAGGGTGACAATGAAGGTTTAGTAGCCATATGTGGAAGGAGATGAAGAAGAGTTGGTGATTATGGTGTGGAGTCAATTGATGAGAATGAGAGTGTCCATTGGTAGATGGAGTTTTAGAGGGACATTGGAGCACTAGGAGATGCTTCGTGAAGCTTGGGTAATGAGGGTTATAGTGTCTTCATTGCCAAGTCAATGCATAGTTGTTTTGGTGTATGATGGAGGTTTTGGTTTCTTTGATGGTTGAATATCATCTTTGTGTTCTTCACTTGCTCAAAAGCGGAAATGAACAAATGAAAGACACAATATTGTGATGACTCAACAACACTTTGAAGATTTAATATCTTCTTTGTGTTCTTCACTTGTTTAAGGCAGTGGAAAAAGAATTTGATGAGACGCATTTCATTACGAAATTCAATGCATTGACACATAGGCACACAGTTTATGAGTGTGCGGATATAAGGATGAAACGCATTTCTTACGAAATCCACATGTTTACATAAACCCCAATAGACACACAGTTCATATGAGTGTCGTAGATATAAGAAGATACGCGATTTCATTACGAAATTCACTGCGGGGATGGTTACATGTTGAATCTTCTGTGAAGTGAAGGTGGATGAATCGAGGTTGATAGTAGTAAGGATGATTTGGTTTTTCATTTCACTTTTGGTGATTTGGGGATGTACTAGAACTAGTGATCACTAACAAGAGTGAATAAAAGTTATGAGGTTTGAGTGTATGGTAGAAGTGTATCTTGTGGTTTCTAGTGAATAAGAATCACCTATGTGAGTTCTTGAGAGTGTTTGGTTAAAGGATATATGTGAAGATGTGTGTTTTCCCTTCCTTTCTAATTCGTGCTCATCCGGACATAAATTGTGGAATAAAAAGAATAGGTGAAGAGAAATAACGACGGAAGCGATGAGCTTGACAAAGTCATGACGGATGACGGTTAGCATACGATGAACTTCATCCACGAAGTTATGTAGCTCTTCTCGAGTATTGCGAATGTTCATAGAACAATCACACGACGAGGTACGAGGTTGTCTTAAAGGTGGTAGTGGAAATGTGGACGGAAGATATTAACCATCTATATAATAATAGAGGCATGATTAAGGTTTTTGTGAAACGAATTAGACATGAACAAAGAGTGACATTTTAATTTGCATTTCGCGAATTAAAAATGCTTAAACATTTCGGATGAAATGATTAAGTTGTCAAGATTTATCAGAATATATTTAATAGTAACAAGACTATTAAAATGAGAATGACACGTTTATAAGATTTGTTTCATCATTCCTAGACCTAGACTTAAAAAGGTTCACGTTTGAGTGATTTGGTGAGGGTGCCGGCGAAGTTGTCTTTCGACGAAACTTTTTCGATGAAGATATTTCCTTTTGGAAATTGTTGTGAGGGAAATGACGACGAATTTTGATGAGTTTTCTATCCAAAGATCGATGGATAATGTTCGATTCTCATTGTGTATGAGGTGAGCATGACGATAAACCATCGTGACATTCCTAAGGGCATGGAAAAGACTAATGGAAGTGAAAGTACATAGTCTTAAGGTGTGTATATTAAGGAGGCTACGAATCACTTATGTAGAAACTCGTAAGACCTTTGTCACATGAAGGTTGATGTAAGCTTTTAGCTTTAGGAAGAGCATTTTAACATATGTTGTTAAAAGGCTTGAATATGAATTTTCGGATATGACCTTTAACGATTGCGACCGCAAGTTAAAGATACTTGAATATTTCAGATGAAATATTTAAGTTGTCACAACATACTGGAGGAGTGTTTAGATTATGGTATTTAGCAATTAAACGTTGACCATCAAGATCATGAAGACATATGATTGCATTACATGGAAACAAGTAATCATCTTGAAACATTAAAGCACATATTTGAGGTGCATTGTGTCTAGATTGACTAAGAAAAAGCCTAATTTCTACATGCTTAGTATGTACTACTAATGATATACAAAGTCTATCGATTAGACATCATTAGGCCATATTTGAAGAGCCATTGAATCAAATTAAGCAATGAATTATGAGACTATCACTAGTGGTCTCAACTCAGGCTAAACACGACCATATTTTACGGTTTATACACAGAACCCAACTTCACTCTAGAAGCAAATTCAACCATTAGGTTAATTGAATTCTAATTGCAATAGATTTCTACCAGTGTAGTCATTCACATGTTAGACATAATAGAGTTCTTATTATTTGCCTAAAGAACGTGGTAAGCAAAGATAAAGTTGTATTATCATTTCAGAGAGGGCCTAACATGCCACCAACTAACATACATTAATTCCGGATTGCATAATCTAATCAAGATGTGCAGAAATCTAAGATAAGCGTAACAAGATTTTTAAATCATTTTGTTCAAGATCTGATAGTGTATATTGTTTTGTTTTCTTACATATTGCTTGATTTAATGGATGTCTTATACTTAGTCATCTTATATGTGTAGTTGTCACATGTGATATTTAACGTGTTTGATTTTTCAAAAGCCAAAATATGTGCTTATTTTGACAGAATATGTTTAATTGAGAAGGTTTAAGAATTCTCCATTTCATGTCATGTGAAATGAATCTCATCAAGATTATTTAGTCTTTAATTAAGTTTGTGATTCATTAGTGATAAATGATTAAAAAGATACATATTTTATTTTTAAACAAATATGCTTTTCTGAAATGATTGGCCAGGATTAAAAGATTGGAGAGCAAGGCAAGAGGGTCTGGAAGCTTCAGCTTGGCACTATAAATAGGCCTCACTTCTCACACACACACTATCTAGGTTTTTAGTAATTTTTAGTTTAGGCTTAATTTCGTATTTTTTACTTTAATGATTTGTAATTCCTTTTCAAGTAATGTAATCAGTTTCTTTAATTAATGAAATTCAGTTTTTTCTAAATCTTTCAAAGTTTCTTTTTCATAAGCTCTCTCAATAAGCTAAAGTTGTCTCAATAAGCTAATAAGTTCATTTAAAGCTCTTTCAGTCTATAAGCTGAAATAGAGCTGTTTTGAATTCAGTATTAATCTTATCTAAACCTTAAATCAGTTAAATCTATTATGGATCTTACTAAATTTGAGCTTTTGGAAGGGGATCTTAACTTGGAAGAGATCCCAAGGACTTTACCCTAGCTTATCTAATAAGCTAGGGAGCTTGTAGCTGCCTTTATTGGTCCTCTTGTTTAGCTAGAGGAGTTTGTAAGTTTCTCTTTCATTTTCCTTTAAATTCTAGTTTTAAATAATGATATTATTGCTTGCTATGTTTAGATCTGCTTATTTGCTTATTCTCTTTGCTTATTAGTGTTTAAATATCTCTTCTAGTGCTTATTAGTTATATGTTCTAGTCTGTTTTTGCTTAAATAGTTATAGATCATTAGTTACTAATTTCTGTCATAAAAACTCATAAAATCCAAAAATATTAGCTTAATTAGTTAAGATCTTAGAATTTTACTTATTCAGTTGTTTAATCATGATTGCTAAGTTTGTTTTAAGCTAGTTTTTATCTGGTATTTAGTATTTGTTCATTAGATTTCTCTTAAAAAGTTTTTCTCAAATCTGTCATAATCTAAAAGGGGTGTTTGGTTTAGTGCACTCTCGAAAAACTATTTGTTGTTATGTATAATATGCATAGTTTTTGACATTTTATGAGTATATAAATGAGTTTTCTAACCATTTTTATACAACGCACATCTTTTGTAAAATACTATATGTTTTAAAAAATATAATTATGTGTGTATGTTAGAACCATGCAAGCACAAGCATTTTCTTTTTCTTAGTCTCTAATGTATTAATACAGTCTTTTCTTTTGTTTAACCAACCCAAGGTCAAACAAAGCAAGTTGTTAAAAATATTTAAACGTGTTGTTGAAAATAGATTAAATCGTTAGAAATATTTAGGTGACTAGTTTTAACACATTTACTAATATACTTAACAAGTTATGGAACTCTTATTCCTAAGTATATTCCCGTACTCGAAAAGATTTACAAGATATTTATGTAACATTTGTAAATTAAATGATCTATGCCTATATGTAATGCAAGAACAATTTCGCAATCTTAATGCAAAAAATCTAGCATAAGTTTTAGTTAGACATAATCCGAAAAACTAGCTACAAACGAATAGGGTACATGGCACGTGTGCTTAGATATTTAATTGGCTTAATTACACATAGCAACGATCATTGCTCGCATAATATACCATTTGGCAACCATGGATAAATGAATTAGCAAAATAACTATTGTAGATGTGATAGCAAATAGTTACATTTGAAGATAAGTCCAATGTCATCTTCATAAACTTGGTTTTCCGTTCATTGTCTGATCGAAGTTACTAAGGTTTTTAATAGCACTTAGTTTTGGTAACCAAACGGCCCCCTAAATGAAAATCTTTGATCTGAATTCCTTCTTCCTTTTTGTTTGAATCTTGTTATAACCCCTCAAATTAAGATTAATCATTGATTGATTACTCTCATATCGAGCGTGTTAGGCGGGATTCTCATCTAGGGTTTAGTTATTTA
>BQNB010008872.1:62313-88529 GCA_026074375.1 Tanacetum coccineum
ACCGAACCGAGAAACTGGATCGAACGTAATTCCGTTTGGTTCTCGGTCCACCTTTTTTCTTATTAATCTGTTCTCGGTCCGATCCGGTCCGATTCGATCTTACACACAACCGGTTATTATGTTTTGTTGGACCGGATCAGACCGACGAACGGGGGATGACCGGACCGACTCGGACCTAGACCAAGCATTTCGTTCGGAGTTTTGGACCAAATCGGTCCGTCCGGAGTTTTGAAGATGTCATGATAACTCATTTACTTGCATTTCTAATATCTAAATATAAGTAGTCTAGCTAGATTTATATTAGAGGCGGCAAAACGGCGGGCCGGGTGGGCACCGGGCTAAACGGGCAGCGGGCTAAAACGGGCGCGGGCTAAAACGGACGCGGGCTAAAACGGGCACGTGCTAAAACGGGCATGGGCCAAAACGGGCACGGGCTAACACGTGGACTCATGGAATAAATGGGCTACTTGACATTTTTGTACGTTTACGGACATTTTCTTACGTTTTCGCACTTTTTTACGTATTCGCCAGGTTTTTTACGTTTTCGCACGTTTTTTTAAGTTTTTTTTACGTTTTCGTCATTTTCTTACGTTTTCGTCCGTTGTTTTACGTTTTCGTCCGTTTTTCTACGTCCATTTTTACGATTTCATCTGGTATTTTATGTTTTGTTCGTTATTTTATGTTTTCGTCCGTTTTTACGTTTTCGCCAGTTTTTTTACGTTTTCGCCCGTTTTCTTACGTTTTCGTCCATTTTCTTACTTTTTCGTCCATTTTTCTACGTCCATTTTTTACGATTTCGTTTGGTTTTTTATGTTTTCGTCTGTTATTTTACGTTTTCGTCCGTTTTTTTACGTTTTCGCCAGTTTTTTTACGTTTTCGCCAGTTTTCTTACGTTTTCGTCCGTTTTCTTACGTTTTCTTACGTTTTCTTCCTTTTTTTACATTTTCGTCTGTTTTTTACAACGTCTGGTTTTTTATGTTTTCGTCCGTATTTTTACTTTTCGTCCGTATTTTTACGTATTCGACCGTTTTTTACGTATTCGTCCGTTTTCTTACGTTTTGTCCGTTTTCTTACGTTTCGTCCGTTTTTTACGATTTCGTCTTTTTTTTTTTATGTTTTCGTCCGTTTTCTTACGTTTTCGTTCGTTTTTTACGTATTCACCCGTTTTTTACGTTTTCGTCCGGTTTTTTACGTTTTCGTCCGTTTCTTTCGTTTTTGTCCGTTTTTTCGTTTACGTCCGTTTTTTACGTTTTCGGCCGTTTTTACGTTTTCGTACGTTTTTTACGTTTTCGTCCGTTTTTTAGTTTTCGTCCGTTTTTTACGTTTTCGTACGTTTTCGAAAAAAAAGAAATGTGCGGAAACGGACGAAAACAAAACAAAACCGTAAAAAAACGGCGAAAACGTAAAAAACCAGACGAAATCGTAAAAAAACGTACGAAAGCGTAAAAAATTGACGAAGACGTAAAAATCGGGCGAAAACGAAAAAACAGACGAAAAGGTAAAAAACTAGACGAAAACGTAAGAAACCGGGCGAAAACGAAAAAAACGACAAAATGATGGCAGAAAAACGTAAAAAAACAGACGAAAATGTTAAAAAAAACCTAGACGAATGTAAAAAAAGTGGTACGGAAAAGGACGAAAACGTAAAAAAAGGGCGAAAACGTAAAAAAAGGGCGAAAACGTAAAAAAACGTGCGAAAACGTAAAAAACAGACGAAAACGTAAAAAAACAGATGAAATCGTAAAAAACTAGACGAAATCGTAAAAAAACAGACGAAAACGTAAAAAAGCGTACGAAAACGTAAAAAAACGAGCGAAAACGTAAAAAAAAACAGACGAAAACGAAAGCGTAAGAAACCGGATGAAAACGTAAAAAAACGGGTGAAAACGTAAAAGAACAGGCGAAAACGTAAAAAAACAAACGAAAGCGTAAAAAAACAGACGAAAACGTAAAAAACCAGACGAAATCGTAAAAAAACGGACGACAACGTAAAAAACGTGTGAAAACGTAAAAAACATGCGAAAACGTAAAAAACGGGCGAAAACGTAAAAAAACAGACGAAATCGTTAAAAAACGAACGATAACGGAAAAAAGTAGAGCAAACGTTCGAAAACGTGAAAAAACGAGACAAAAAAGAAAAAGAATAATAAAGCATTGAAGAAAGAAAGAAAAAGAAATGGGACAAAAAAGTTTGGCCATTTGGGCAAAATTCGCCTTCTTATTTATCATTTTCGCCCATTTAGCCCATTTACATTTCTCTCTCCGCCCATAAGAGCCCATAACTTTTAAAAAGTGTCAAAAAACACCCATAAGTTGCTATTTGGGCAACTTTTGCCACCTCTAATTTATATTATAAATAAAGTCTACTAGCACCTTATCAGCATTGTTTATTTGTGTTAGCTAGGAGTTTAGTGAAAGATTACGTATGTTTTGAACCCTTAAGAACTGATCAATGTGCACTTTTTAACTACATTGTGATGCGCGTTAATTAGCTGTTCAAATAAAATCTCGATTTTAAGCTCGAGGTCAAGCGTAGTGTGTGCTATAAGAGATATATGCTGTTAGACGAATTTGAGCTCGTATAAGGTCACACGTCGTCATCTGATTAGTATATCGTATAATAGAAACGACGCTCATAAGCATGTTTGCTTTCAATTCATTCTGCATTGATGCCAAGGATTTTCAGAGATCTTGCCAGCACAACAGATTAAAAAAAATGTCATAGACAAGGCGCAGTGAACTTTGGCTAGTGCTATGGCTTTGGTTACTGCTGCCCGTAAGCTTTGGTTCTGTACTACACCCCTAACATAAGTACTCCCGTAACTTCCAATGTCCAGTCATGAGTGGTTAGTATTTCATTTTGTTTGTCCCGTTTGAGTCATTGTAAAAAAGTACAATAACTAAACGAGACAAATAAAATATTAAACATTGACACATATATCACCAAATAGGAATGGAATGGCTTAGTATTTAATAGTGCTACTTGACGAGAACTAGTAGTAGGGATGATATGGTAGTTAAAAACTTCTCCAGCAGCAAAAGAATGGGGATTCTGAACATGTTATAACCTCATGTAAAAATGACCCGTTCGTAGAAATGCTTCAGGTAGCAACCTAACATAAGTACTTAGTAACTTAGTAACTTATTGTAGTTTTGGTTCTAGTTTTGGTTCTGTACTACACCATAACATAAGTACTTAGTAACTTCCAATGTCCAGTCATGAGTGGTTAGTATTTCATTTTGTTTGTCCCGTTTGAGTCATTGTACTTTTTGCGCACGTCTGAGTTATTATTAGACTCGCACAGGACGCAAAAACATTTTTTTTTAATGAATAGCATGTAAAAAAAGTACAATAACTAAACGAGACAAATAAAATATTGCGCTGGTATTATATGCAGGTAACCCGATCAATGAATAATAGTGTAGATGGTTACATTACCTTCCATATCTCATCATCTGAATGTAGTCCAAGAGGGTCCAAATTTGTCCGAATACTTCCCCTAAAAAGGCCTATAGAGCATATGTTTAATCCGTCTATAAGGATCTTCCCACTATCAGGCTTTACTAAACGGAATAAGGCTGTTATTAGCGCTGTCTTGCCACTCCCTGTCCTTCCGACAATGCCTACTCGTGTCCCTTCTTTGAATGTACATGTGATCCCTTTGAGAACTAGTGGTGCGTTTGGACGATACCTCAACTGAAATTACAAGCCGTACACATTATGCAAGATCTATATGGGGGTGTGTGAATAATGTGTGTCTTAAAAAGTAGGCGTGTACCTTCATCCGTTCTACTGAAACGACGTAATTGGCTAAGTTACAATATCTTGTCAAAAACACTTTGGTATCCGTCAACGTCAATGCATTAGAAAGAGATAGGCCAACCAACCCTATACAAAGAACGAATGTATTAAATCAATAAACGTCATAAAACACTTGGCTGTAGATATGAGACACATACCTGTAGGCACGAAACCCTATGGTAACAAGACCAAGAGAAAATTAGCTGTGAACAAGGTGAGGTTCAAAACCGCTTCTGAACAAAACCAAGAGGAAAATTACTGTGAACAAGGTGAGGTGAGGTAATAAAAAGATAACAGAAGCATTGGATCAGAATGGAGAGATGATAGTCGTCAAATGGTAATGGCTGGGTGCAAGGTCTGCAAAAGTGCGAGACATTCAACACGTACGTTAAATAAATAAATGCTCGTATTGTTGCCACTCCAAGTGATGTTTCAGACGCATAGTTCTTTACTGGTGCTTTTGTGGTTCCGTTAATTCTCATTAGTTCCCTTGTAGTTGGCTGATAATATCCCTAAAGTACACAACAAGATAAAATTTTCATAAAGACGTTAAGAATGTAACCCGTATTTCGACCTCTAAAAAGGCTATCAGGATTTTACCTGAGCATATTTTGTAGCTACAAGACCGAAGGTGGCTACAATGAGAACTTGCCATGTCACTAGAAGCAATCACATAGGCGAACGAAAAGGGTATGTCAAAATCGGCACTTAGATCAGATGAAGCCTGCAAGAAAAAGTTTAAGCCGATTAGTACCTGCTTGTTATTAAAAAAATCAAGAAAAAACTATCTAACAAAGGGAGAAAACACTTACCCTTGTAAGAATTCGTCCAACGGAAGTAGAGTCAAAAAAGACCATTGGAGCATTGAAAACTGAATCCGTAAACTTATTAAAGAACGATTTAGAGGCTTTTAATCCCAAAAGAGTAGCAAAAAATGATCTCAAAAACAGTGAACACTGATCAATGTAACAGTGGTGACATTTGGTATCTGAATACCAAATGCTAACCAATAACTTGCGGCTGCTTGACGAGCAACAAAACTAGCTTGACTTAAGACACAAAAAACCGAAAACCATAATCCTTCTGAGATAACGACGTAATCCAAGAACGGTTTCCATCCAACATTATCGACCACCTTCTCTTCTTCTTCGGTCAACTGAACTCCCGGGAGACCATTTATTAGTTTTCCTTCACTTTTGTTTACTTCTTTATGCGCATTCACAAGCTGTTCAAAAGCTGTCCCTGCCGTTAAGAGATCCTCATAGTTTCCTGATTGTTTAACTTGACCATCTTGCATAACCTTGGAAAAATATATGAAACAGATTCACAACATATATATTTGATACTAGAGGTCCAAAATGGGCGTCTCGGGTAACGGGTCAAAAGGGGATGGGTTAAAACGGGTCATTTTTAATGCAGGCTGAAATGGGCGTGATTGGCCTATTGACCCGTAAATACTTTTTGTTACCTTATTAAAGAAAATAGTTACTGCATTAATGAAACTTAATGAAATGGTTGTGCAAGTTGGGAAACGTTCTAAACCGACGGATAGTTTAAAGGGTTCTTATTTATAAGTGTGAAATGAATATACAAAGAACTAATCCTAATTACCAGAATATTGTCAACGGATGAGAGAAACTCTAATTGATGAGTGACAAGAATGACGGTTTTCTTCTCTAACGAAGTCATAACACAATCCTGAAGCACGACACCACGATTTTCACGTTTTGCAAAATAGTTAATAACTTAATATACATTTCAAGAAGCTGAACTTGTTTCGCTGACATAACCAATCGATCCAAAAACATCCACCTGAAAGAAAAAAAAATGAAAATGACCTTCATATAAATAACGGACACTTACATGTCATTATGATATACAATATGATTACTCCGCGAACGTTCGACTGTTCCTGAAGTTCGGAAAATCTCTCCAAGTATAGCATATAACATCGATGATTTTCCAGAACCAACTGACCCGCAAACTGCAACTTTTTGCCCACGTTTTACTTCAAGATTAACGTTCCGAAGTGTTGGAGTGGTGGATTCGATCCCCCAATAGAAATTTCCATCCTGTATTCTAATATTGTTACCTGACTTCTCGGTTTCATGTTTGGTTGTCATCCTGTTATCTAAAGAAGTAATCCTATCAAAGGATACTTTGACCTGAATTAACGCGGAAATTGCATCAGGCAACAACCGTACGGGTTCAGACATAGTCCGCAGTGTTGCTAAAATTGTAAAAATAGTGGAGAGGGGCACTTCTCAAAAGCGCACATCCAAAAAGAACGACTGAAGAAATGAGTGTCGGTGACATCCAATACAACATCGTGCCATAGACCTTTTTAAACTGAGCTTCACGCAGCCAATGGAATTCAACATCTCTGCAAGATTCGACAACTTTCTTGAATTTTTCTTCCCAAGACTGTAACTTGATGACTTTCATGTTGTTTAGGATCTCAGAAGTTGATCGTAGTCTCTTGTCCTAAGTCACCATGAATTCCAACTGACACTTATTTTACTAGCTTTTTCGGAAAGGGGTGCAAATTAGTAGCACCACAAATACTAATCTGCTAAACTGGAAGAACACCTAAGCCTCCTATGTTATCATAGTACACCAAAATTAGAAAAATTGAAAAACGATTACCAAGACTCACATGAAACAACAAAGGACATTTCCCGACCATCAACAATGCAATAACCTCAATGTACTTCACCAACTTCCACCAGCCAATGCATTTTTCTTCCTACAATTAGAAGCCTTAGTTGCGTCTCGTACACTGCCACCATTAAACGCAGGGACCTCATTCCCCTCCAATACCGGTTCTTCTTGCAATAAAGAAAAACCGTCTGTGAGACAAAGATTCCGTTACCTTGACTACTATCAAATACCCTACTAGTCTGTGACATCACTGTTTGTACATTTAATGAAAGCATATGGTAACAACGGGCTAACCACAACCGCTATTGTCCTAAGCAATATGCAAAGCCCTGTAAAAACAATTTCCTTATAATAAACTTTGGCTAACACTTTAGCAACCATGTTTGTGCTGTTTGAGGTTTTTCCCGTTTGAAGTGAATCCCATGATTTTTTGAATTTCTCATGGGCAACGGCTGCTTGGTCGATGGATGCTAGAGGTGTTATTGGTGTTATTAGGTGGATGCTGATGTGACACACCAATAACGATTATTGGTACTAGTTGTTTAATATATCAATGATCAAATCAAGTTTACATGCCTCTATCTGAAAGTACAATACTTTCAAATTTTTTAACGAATTACTTAAAAGTAGACTGATTTTGATCTTGTATTTAGTTCAGGAAAAATGTCTACAAATGGGACTCAAATTCATAGATGATATGCTGCAGCTCCTCACATATTTACTTGGATGAAACACCTCCTCACACGTTTAAATACAACTGATGCAAATAACTTATACTAGGCTTTTTGTATTACATTTTTCGAAGGCGATGTCACTAATGATATTTCTACTTTGTAAATTTATGTTTTAGTGTCACACTATTAAACAACTGTCACTAATAAGGCGACACAAATGAGCATTTTTGTACTAGTGTTTAGAAAAACTTGTTAAAACCTGAGTTGAAATGCATTATCAGTTTCACCACATAAATAGAAAGTAGAAACAAGAGGTAATAGTTTAATACAAATTATATTAATAAAAGTTACACACACGAAAGACGAAATTCGGGTCATGCTCAGGGTGAGGTCCTGCCCTAAACTCCTCAGGGAGTGTAAGCATGTCAACTCCGGCATTATATCGAGGCAGGATGTTCACCAAAGAAGGCCAGTTATTAGGTACAATTTCCTTGGGACCGCTAATTATGTAGTCTTTGGTTTGGCCAGGAGTAAAGTGCAAAATCACATATGAGTTTCCTTTGAACAGGTAAGCCTCCTGAGAGTTATGTGACGCAAAGGCAGCTCCTATGTCGCTATCGAAAATAGTGTTCTGTAAGCAATTAAACCCGTCTACTATAGGGCGTATGGCAATGAGTTTTCGTTGAATATAGTCAACGAGGGCATACTCTCCGCCTTTGAAGATGTATACTTCATTAGGAACTGATGATTCAAATGCAGCATCCACCTTAAAATTAAACTTGGTACCTTTGAAGAAAGGAAACATCTTGTCGATTAAGCAAGGACCTTCAAGAATCTTATCATTTGTAGTCCCAGGTGCATAATTTATTTTTGCGCAGAATTCTCCGGAAAAGATAAATGATTCATCATCACCACCATGACAACCAAAAGCAGCGTCTATTCCATATTCACCAAAATAGGTACCAACAAGGGAGTGAAAACCATTTTCTATGTAACGAGGGCCATTGACCACCCGAGCATTCGTTGTTCCGGGAGCATAATTCAACACAACATACTCATTCTCGAAGAACAAATAGACTTCATTCGTTCTCGTTGAGCGGAATGCTGAGTCAATATAGCTCAGCTCCTCAGAGCAATACTTAAAATTTTGTTCTTGTTCTGCTTCTTCATTGTTTGCTTCAAGGTAATGGTAATAAGATATTGGCCTCCGGATTGGGATTCTGATTTCCCTTTGTTGATGTGATTGAAGATTGAAGTTCCTATTTATGTAGGAGAAGTTATTGGCTCTAGTCCATCTTGTAAATCTCCTACAATCAGAGATTTAAACTGTTTTTATTTTGCACCTATTTCAAAATTTTGAAGCAGTGATCTATTACAAGCGCAATTAATTAAAACTAGGGCAGGGAAGTAAAGTAATTGTAATCACATAACTTGTTACCTTAATGAAGCTCCACCTAGTACGAATAGAAAAGGAAAAGAAGAAAAACAAGTACGTTTTGGCTATTTCTTTTTCTTTCTTGCCGTATATGTGAAACCAGGGAACAAGAAATTGCTTTAAGGGTCATTTGTGTAGGACGAATGAATATGTATGACATAAATATTTTTTAAATTATCACATATTAATATTTTACCTGCACATAGATGATAACATCATGTTGCAACTGTCTTGGACGGATGATGAATGAGTATGGGATGATGATGATGTTTTGTGAGTGACGAGTAATAGAGAGAGGGTTACTGTAACGTGGGGAATAAAGGAGTTATAGGGTTTGAATGGGTGATTTGTTATTGTGACGTGAGGTGACTAAATTAGCCCAATAATAGTGTTAATCCATTGAGTTTTTCAGCCTATAATTTAGCTATGATATGCAATTAGCACCCACCGGTAAACTTGCAATGTATAATTTCTTTCATAATAATTGGGCACATAACTATAATACGTTTAATCGAGGTTAAAACTATATCAATAACTTTCACTTTTACAACTGATTTACGCATGAATATGTATGACAAATAGTTGACATAAATATTTTTTTAATTATCACATAGTAATATTTTACCTGCACATAGATGATAACATCATGTTGCAACTGTCTTAGACGGATGATGAATGAGTATGGGATGATGATGTTTTGTGAGTGACGACTAAATGAGATCAGAGGGAGGTGGGGGTGTTTATATAGCACCTCAACCCTAGGCCCGGATTTGGCTATGGGCCATATGGGCGACAAAGCCCACTTGATTTTTTTACTTAGTAAAGGAAAACAAAAAGTGGGGACTTTTGCATTTAAAAAAAAAAGAATATTTTCTTATTAAGTATGATGCTTCAAATTTTTTATTAATTTTTAATATATGTTTAATTAAAAAGCTTAAATACTTCTAAAATTGGCATTATTTTGGTGGAGAAATCTGATAAAGAAAAAAAACACATAAAAATATATGTGTCAAATTTATAAAAACAAAAACTTGAAAAAAAGAAAAGGTAATTAATAAAACTTTAGAGGTTTAATTTTAAATAAATTGTATAGAGTTAAGTGTAAATTTATAAATTTACAAATTTTATTATGACTTTAAAAAAAAAACAAATAACCCATTAAACTTTCATAACTTATAAAACAGAAAAAATAAAAATTATAAATATATTTAAAAAAACATAATGTACAAGCCCCGTGCGTGCACGGGGATTAAAACTAGTACTATAATATATGATATCAAACTCACGTACATTATTGACTTATTCCAAAATACAAGAACCAAACAATAGGAATGGAAGTTATAGGTTTAAACATACATACCATCAGTCCATCTGCCAAAAACCTGTAACAAAAATCGTAACAAACTTACTTAGGAGTTTCATGAGTTTAAACGTAATCTGCTATAACGTTTTAAAATTTAAACTTACTTATGTTTTAAAATGCTAAGTTTGTTACTACCTATATATCTACCTTCAGCCATTGCACCTCTTCATGCTTTAAAGTTTAAACGTAAGGATTTTGCTGCCACTTTGTTTGTGTATGTAAGTGACCTACAGGAGGTAAAATGGTGATGTATTATTAGTTTTTTGAAGTTAAGAAACAGAATAAATGTCCTACATATGTTGGCAACGGGATAAAGGTTGTTACGTAAATAAGGGGTATTTGGATTAGCTAATTTTCTTGGCTTATGGATGTATTTGAATTTGGAACAGCTCATAAGCCCACTTTTTTCTACTTATGAGCTTATCAAGTTGAGCATATGGACTTAAATAAGCTAAAATTGATAACCTCGTAAGCCCCAAAAAATAAGCTTTATCAGCTTTTCCAGTTTTAAATAAGGTCATAAGCCCAGAAAATAAGCTAATCCAAACACCCTCTAAGTAAAAAGAAATTAGTCCATGACTTACATTGCCAATTTAGTGAAAGTTCATGACATGTTGATACAATAACCCATATACATACGCTTTTTTTTTGGTTAAGAAATACAACACATCATAAGTTTCTGTTGTACTTACATGCACATTTTTGCACCGTCAGGAGGCGACAGTGAAAATGAAGAACAATCTGAACCCAATGAAACTGCTTCCGCAAAGAGGTTAACTGCTTTATAAAGAAGCACAAATGTGTGTTTATGGTTTCATGGATTCCCGACCATTATGACTGCTGTTGACTCACTCAGATTGTGTTTTAATCAACAGTGATGACGAGATAGCTTTGG
This sequence comes from Tanacetum coccineum, assembly GCA_026074375.1. Classification (NCBI taxonomy): domain Eukaryota; kingdom Viridiplantae; phylum Streptophyta; class Magnoliopsida; order Asterales; family Asteraceae; genus Tanacetum; species Tanacetum coccineum. The sequence continues at coordinate 73,144 of BQNB010008872.1, forward strand.
ATCCTGACAATACCGAGCAGACGGAAAACTCAGTGGAGGGAGCATGTTCAACTTTGTTTATTGCAAATTTAGGTCCCAAATGCAGCGAAGCCGAGATAAGACCTGTTCTTTCTAAGTAAGTTCAGTTAGATGTTGAAATTTTCAATTTTGCAAGTATTGAAATATAATCCGGATGTGATATTATTGAAATAGAGATACGCGGGATTTAACTCACTCAGGGTGCGTAATAGAGGTGCAATGCCTGTTGCATATGCTGATTTTAAAGTATGACACCAGTTTTTCTATTTTTGATTCCAATTGAAATATGTGTACCTTAAATTTGTTGGTTCGACTTACTTTACACCAGGTCAAGGGTCTATCTCACATGATTGTAGGAAATGTGATAGGTTTGTAATCGTTTTACTGACAATGTAATCATTTTAGCTAAGACTTGCCATTCTCATGAAATCGAGTCATTTCGTGGTTATTGACAACGAAATCACAAAAGAATTGTTATTGACAAGTATTTGTTCAACGTAGGGCTGGCATTGACCCTGGACCGAACCTACGATGGTCCGGTCCTCGGTCCACACTTACCTCATATTCGGTCGTCGGTTCCGGTCTCGTCTTTACGTACAACCGACCATTATGCCTTCTTGCACCGAATGACCCGAACCGGATTGAACACATTCGGTCAACGGTCCGGGGCTAATCGGTTTCGGTCTGGGCCGGTTTTTCCTGACCGATCTGTGACTCTCAATTCATTTTAACTTGTTATCCAATGCATTCGTCTTGCCCATTGCCTTATGAATCTATTCATGAAAACTAAAAAAGTTTCAATATCTTCATTTGCTTGATTTTCAGGAAATACAAGTATGTTACAAACGTTCAATCCACTTCTAACAGACTAACACTATTGCTATTTTTTTCATTGAACAATATACTTTTGCCAAAAATACAAGCTACAGCGACGTGAAGCACCAAAACGGCAAAAAACATTAACTTCGTCTTCTGAATAAAAGTTCCCTAGCCGAGGGTCAATTAGCTCGTCAATAGTATCTCCGTCCAACAATGGGCGAGCCTACCAAACATCAAGGAAACAACATAATCATGAACAAACTGTCTTTACTATCAAAATACTTATGAACGGGTCAATTTGAGTAGTTTTTTATATAGAACTAGTTGAATGAATGGGTAAGCATGTATGGGGTCAACCCAACCTGACTGATCTGTTTCGGCGGGTACTAAAATGATTACTCACATCTTACACGACCCATTAGTAAGTAAAAATTAACTCTCACTACACGACCCATTAGTAAGTAAAAAGGGTAAAACAGGAAAGCTTATAGTGTAAAACCAAAGGGATCGGCTTGAGTTTATGCAGAATAAAGTTACAATAACAATCTCTCTTTTAATAACCCTTTATAGGTTTTATGCATTTGATTATGCTTTAACGCATAACCCATCTAAGTATCTAACCCTAAATCCGATTCAGTTTGATTCTTATGTTTGACCCGTCACAAAAGAAAAACAAAACCAAAAGATAACTAAATATTCAGATCTGAAGCTTACCCATTCTGTGAGGCTTTGCTTCGAGGGTTCGTCTGCTAATTCTTTTTGAACTTTCAAATTTGGAAACCTTTTGTGTATGTTTGCACTATCAGCCATGTAAAATGACCATTTTTACCCATCGAAAATTGAAAAAAAGTAAGGGTAAAATGGTCATAAAATACACACAAAAGTCAAAATTTGAAAGTTCAGTACACACAATATTGAAAAGAAATAGTTTGATACAAACAATAACAAAAAAAGTGACAATAGAATACATTTTCGAGTAATTGAACCCTAAAAACAAATAATGAAAAAGATAACTAAAATATTCAGATCTGAACTTACCATTCGTGTGAGTCTTTGCTTCGAGGTTCGTCTGCTAATTCTTCCACAACTTCAACCATGTTGGAAAATATCTAAGATCATAAATTCTTAATTATTATATGTAACTTATAATTATACTGTACCAAATAGAGTAAGGGCCTTATATTATCTAGTCTGGCCGAAAGCCAACAGACCTGAATGTTAGTTAAAACGGTTATTTGGTGTTAAGATTAACAGGTTAAAAAATGCATAACCATCATAACCCTTCACAATCACACCTCTTAGTAAACTATATATATGTTGATTGTATAACAGTTTCAATATCAATCAGAAAAAACCTTATATACATTACAATTTCATCCTTCTTGTTTATTTTCTCCAAACTTTGTTACTTTGCATACTGCAAGGTTGCATACTTACATATACAAACCAAACACCCTTTTCTGTCAGACCAAACATGGTTAACACAAACACTTTCTTGGAGAAAATATGGTCAAGGCCAAGTTCTAGTGCCTGTGGCCTCCTACAATCAACAACTTTTATAAAGCCATTGTGAGAACTATTTCCACTATACTTGCAAAGGCGTTTGAGTTTTCTTGTGACGATATCTTTTAGCGCCCTCTTTCTAAAGCTCACATGACCCGCTCACTTCAAGTAATGGCATACTGCATAAAGATATACGGTTCAGCTTTGACGATTTCGGATTATAAAGGTGATATTTTGTCTCGTTTACGAATAATCGATTATTCTAGGGCAAATTCTATCTCCAACGGGTCAAATGGGTAAAATGTGGCTAAAAATATTAAACGGGTGAAACAAGTTTACGCACTATATTAAAAAAGCTAATCGTTATTTAATAGTAAAGTTTTTGTGATCATATTCTTATTTCTTAGCATCAGAGCCGGAGATGAGCAAGGGCAACATGGGCTGTGGCACAGGGCCCAAATATTTGGAGGGGCACCAAAAATTTTAGAAGCCCAGTTTGTGTACACTTAAAGCCTAATAAAAAGTTATGAGAGGTTGCGTTTACAGTTTATGACGAGTACGAATATAAATATATGACACTCCTGTCCCACAAGGCCATTAGAAAAAAATCAAGTTTGAGTTTACGTATATACTTTAATTTAGGTCGATTGTTTTTGCCTATTATAAGGTATGTATTTATTTTAAATTGAGATTCTTAATTCGTTAGAGATTCCTTAATCTACATTTATACTTTATAGCTTTAAGTTTTTTATTTTTAGTACGAAAAGATTTATTACTTATTAATGTATTAGAGTAACAATGTATGTATGATTTATCTATCATACTATTGTAGTTTTTTTAAGGATTATAAGTCGAGTTTGACTAATAATCTTTAAGTACGATAAAGTCTACAAAACAAGAGAGACTTAATGGATTGGCATTGATAGCTATTGACAATCATTTGTTAGATAATGTTGATTATAAGGAGTCAAGGAGATGTTCAAGAACTTTGCTTCAAAAAATGATAGACGGATTGCACCATTCATACAATAAATTTGTCTTTGTAACATTAGTATTTTTGGATATTTATAACTTTTTTAGCATCAATAAATATATTTGGATATTTGTAACTTAATTTTTATTACTGATAACGATTGTTTTATTCGCATGTTTTTTTCTTTTAGGGGTCCCTTTTTAATTACGGCCCAGAGCACCCAAAATCCTCAAGACGGCCCTTCTTAGCATTAACTATTTATAAAATTACAAAGGAAAACAAGTCCTCTGGACCCATCTTAGAACCCGACCTATTTTGACCCATTGATTATTTATTACAATCTGTTTTCACATGACGCCAATTTGGGAATATTTAATACATTAATTAGAGGTTCCAATTTCGCCTCATTTACCTTAAAATGGTCGATTTGCGTTACATTTTATCTCCAACGGCACAAATGGTTAAAAATTTAGAACTTGGGCAAAATTTGAAAATGGGTCAGATGGGCGAAAGTCCTCAAAGTGAAGTACTTACAACCTCCTAAATCATTGTCCTAAATACATTTTTTTCAATACTTTAATCATCTATTAAACTGAGAATGATAAATTGGCTGGTTTTTTGACGTGCATACCATAGTTCTCACTCAGACTCGTAAACAATCCGTCCGACACTCCTGACATGCCACATCTACCTACGATATTCAAAAATATAAAGCAATTATACGGGTCAAAAGGTATATACCTGAGAGCCACCATGACCATCATACACCCCAAAGAAATGAGTCGTCAAACTGGTCAAACTCGAGTTCACACCATCAACAACATGATCCCCTACAAACATCTTAATCGGAACCTCCATAAAACGAGGCACAACCGCAACTGCATCTTCCATTTCCGGCCTTTTACCAATAACAGACTGACACCCCCAAAGCGGAATGTATTCCAATTCATAAACACTCTTTACTCCTTTACTATGATTCTTCTAAAAAATCGGCAAACTAACTGAATTCGCAACTACAAGTGGCACTTTTACTAAATTTGCTTGATTCAAAGTACTATCCTCGTTACTAACGGTTTTACTTCCCATATCAGATAACAAACTTGCGGGTTCAGTAAGTAACTTCACGCGCGTAAAACTAACATGATTACTAAGGGAAGTGTTTTCGGATAACGAATTCGCTAAACTAAATGTAGCAATTTCTTCCATAAATTCTATAGTACTAAAACTAAATTCCCATAAAATATTCTAATATCTATTTCTACCTCAATTTACAATATCATCAATATCTATGAACCTAATAAAGCACCTAAACGAGTACGGCTAGTCTTTTTAACTCAGATGTACGCGAAACGTGAAATCTGCACAAAATTTCAAGAAAAGATTACAACTTTTTAACATATAGAAAAATAACAAAAACCCTTTTCATTTCACACAATCAAACATCAAAAAAACACAAAAATAACCAAAATCTTGATGAAATTTGACACAAAAAAAAACATCAAGAACAAGCTTTAGGCAAAAGGGTTTTCAAAAAAACCAAAAAGGGTATATGAATCACACATCAAAGGGAAAAGGGTTTTAAAGAATTTTAAAAAAATTGTGAAAAAATGGTTTTTGTTGTTTCTTGAAAAAGGATTATTGGGAATGCTTTAACTGCTTTGGTGACACGTATACATATTTGTTTATCTTATTTTTAATTCTTTTTTGTTTGTTATTTATGGACAAGTCATCAAAATGTATGACAGAGTATAAAAAAGACATCATTTTCTTTTTATATATTATATCGTATGATGATTCGTATATTGTGTAAATATTTTTTGAACAATTGACGAAAGGCTTAGTTGTAAATTTGTTGAATGTTGCATTTGTTGTTTGTACTTTAAAGTGTGTCAATAAAAAAAGAGTGTGACAATCAACTCTCACAAAAAAAGTTACTAAAACTATTTCTTGTGATGTGAACAATAATCGGTGTCAAAAGACTCCTGAAATCAGTCAATATGAGTCCATCAATTCATACATTTATTTTTTGAATAAATAAATAAATAATATTCGATATAAAACACTTTTTATTTGTATGTTATAAAACAAATATCGTTTAACATTAGTTTTAAGTTTATGTAACACTTCTTTGTATAAGATATTAGTTCTTTTATTTGTATACTTTTCGTCTCTGTCGCAACAAATTACTTTTATGATTTGTTTGCTTTTTTACTCTTGACAATGTCCGTGTCGGAAGACTAAAAGATGTGATATATTGATTGAATGAATTGTCAATTACATAAGATGTCATATCTATTTATAATAGAACATGACTTGGTAAATAAGCGAACATAACCCTAAACCTAATGGACCCTAAGTTAGTATTAGGCTTGGGCCTTTTTAAATGTCATCTAAAAAAAATAAAACAAAAGACTAGATGTTGAAGAAACAAACCAATCTTAGACAACGTTTACCATTGGCTTTTGTTTATAATCATTTCGAAACATACCAATAATGGAAACCACGTCTGCCCTTGGCTTTTGTCATTGTGAAACATACCAATAATGAGAACCGTCTCATGTTTAATTTGAAACGTCTTCTTGGTATGAGATGATCTTATAACATTCGTGGTATGACACAAAACTTTCTCCAATATTACCTCCGGATTTAATTTATTCCGTGTATCCATATTTTCATCCTTGTGTTTTGTTACTCGTGATGTTACTAAGATTTCCCTTTGGTCTATGCAGGGACGAACCATATTATTTTACGAGGGTGTTGCACATTTTTTTGTTATGATTTAAGTAGGGTTAAAAGTCATTATATTACCAACGTACATTCAAAAATGTTTCAATCTTACCAAGATGGTGGTTTTAATATCATTCTTACATTCGTAACTTGTTTGTACAGGTATATATTACACATGTAATTATCATAATTTACACGTCATTTTTTTCCACGTGGCGTTGAATATCGTTGACTTTTTTCCACCTCACCATTTGGGGTGTAATCCCATTTCTCCCCATCGGCTAAAATTTCCCTACCCACCTTATATAAACAATGTATAATTAGGGTTTTAACCCTAAATTCAATTTACCAATAGCTTTATCTTCATCCTCTTCCTTTCAAGTCTCAAACCATCAGCTTTGTCACTATGATCTTTAGGTTAGGGTTTTAACCTCTAGGAAACCCACCAACCCTGCTAGGCGCTTTATTGTTTGTCAAAATCGAAATGTAAGTGTTTGTAATATTGTGTGTTTGGTTTATATTTATGTTTCAAAAACCAAATGCTACGAAGAAATGTGGGCTATGGGACTGGTTGATGAAGAACTTGAATTTGATTGGTATAGGCTTCAACTGAATGAGATGTATTATCTGCTGAATCCCAATCAAAGGCGTTTTCTAGAATCGAATATGACCGGTGAAGAAAGGATTAGGCATTTACAACAAGATGTTAATCATGGTCTTTCCCGTTTGACTTTTTGGAAGTCAACATGTTATTTTTTGGTGATAATGATTGTTGTAGTGTTGGCAATGAAGTAAATGTAGTAGCAATGGTAGTTAGATGCTGGTAATTATGGTAGTAGTATGGGTTGATCTAAGAATGATGTATGTGTTTGCTGTAAGAAATTGATGTTTCAATGAACCTTATTTCTAGTATACCTTCTTGTATTTCCTCTCGTAGTAGTATGGGTTGATTTATCACCAATTAATTATACAGGTATGACTTAACAAGAGACTGAAGTTCTGACTTTTCCAAAAAAAACGGTAACATTTTTGAACAAAATCACCATTAAGCCACAAAAAAAAGCACAACATATTGATCCACACAAAAGCATAAAGAACCATTATGCTGTATAGACTTGATGATGTAGACACTTAAACCACAACCTAAAAGTCAAATCTATAGAGATAGATCAAGGCGGTTGATTGGATTAAGTCAAAATGCTTATCTTGACAAAATCCGTAAGAGATATAGAATGTATAATTCAAAAACGTGGTTCCTTCAATGCATGTTGGATCTTCATTTAAATAAATCTCAATGTACTACAACATCTGCAGAGATGAAGCGTATGCAAAATGTTCCTTATGCTTCGGCTATAGGATCCATTATGTATGTTGTGAGGTGCACAAGACCTGATGTGGCGTTCGCGCAAAACATCACAAGCCGATATCAACAGAATCCTGGTGAAGCTCACTGGACTGTTGTAAAAAATATTCTTAAGTATTTAAGAAATACTAAAGACACGTTTTTGGTGTATGGTGGTATCCTGAAGCAGAATTGCAGTTAAATGTTATTGTGATGTGTCGAGACGATAGAGATGACACGGAAATCTCAAACTGGGATTATGTATTCGTTTTGATTGGGGCGCAGTTGTATGGAAAAGATCCATACAAGTACACTGCACAACATGCCACATAAGCTGAATATATAGCTGCTTCTGAAGCTGCAAAAGAAGCTGTTTGGATAAGAAAGTTTATTGATGAACTTGGCGTAGTTTCTTCAAATGACTATCCGATAAAGATGAATTGTGACAATTTTGTTGCAATTATCAAAGCTATTTCTCTTGGTTGAGAAGTATTTTGGAAAGAATTCTTACGGGATTATTACTAATACGTATATAAATTTGACTACACCACCATCACATGTTGCACATACAATCATAACAAAAGACAAGATGTTTAGTGTCTCCACATGATATTGTCTTACAGAACCCTTATAAAATAGATACTTCACCCTAAAGTGAGAATGCCTTGTCTGCTGTAAAGCCTTCACCATTTGGGCCCAAACCTGTTTTCTTCATCTTCTGGTTGAAGATCCTCTCAGATCTTCCTCTGCTCTTGTGATAAATCCTAAATGGTGGTTCAGCTGCACTTGGCTCTGCCACTTTCCTCTTCCTTCATTGTTTCTTCAACTTTGGTAGTTCAGTTGCATCTGCCTCAATTGATTTTCCCTTTGGTGTTGTTTCAGTTGCTGCTACACTTGGTTATGCTCATTCATTTCCTGTAAATTGACAATTAGTTACTCAACAAGGTAAACATAAGGAAATTACAAAATACTAGCATTTTTGACAAGTATGAATACCTCTTCATCAACAAGCATTGTAGTTACACCTCTCCCTCTACCCATACCACCTCTGTCTTGACCTCTACCACTATGTGAATAACTGTTTCTTAGCTTTAACTTTTTTAGAAAAGTTCCCTGTATATCTTCCTGTTGACACATCTCTACCACAATACACAAGCAACTGCCTCCGATCATTCTTTTGAAACCACAATTGATACCCACCAACCACCCTATAATTAGCTAAAGGCAGTTTTAACTGATCTAGATGGTCATACCTCATGCCTAATATAGGTTGCATTTCATTCCAAGGTTGTAAGGGATCATGTCTTGGAGAAGCAATACCCCTTTGAATTTGGTGTCTAGGTTCTAAACTACTAGAGTCAAGGTCTTCAATGTTTAAGTCTTCATTAACAGGAATATGTTCATTAATGAAACCTCTAAAGTTTCCATTGTTACTACAGTTTAGTCAAAAAAGGGTCATTAGTTGTTATGTTCTTAACGACTACATCCTGCTCTTCCTCATGAAAAAAATCTACAAAATCTATGACCTGTTCATCATCACTAGAACAATATACATCACTAGAATCAGGAGACTCATAATCACTATAATACATAGGCTCATACCCATGATACTCTACATACAAATCCACTACCTATTTGCTTTCATACCCAGCTAGGGATGAGCATGGTACCGGTCCCGTACCGAATTAGTGGTACCGATTTTTTCCCGAGCATAAATTAGTGGTACCGGTACCGTACCGAACGGGATTCGGATACCGGTACTGGGACCGACACCGGTACCAGGACCGATATCGGTACCGGTACCGGGAAATCGGGGTTTTCCCTTTTTTTCAGGAATTTCCCAATTTGGTACCGGTCCCGTACCGAATTAGTGGTCCCGATTTTTTTTCCACCTTATTTCGTAGTCCCGGTACCATACCGTATACCGGGAATCGGTACGGTTCCGGTACAGTTCTGGTTCGGATTCGGGATTCGGGTCGAAATGCTCATCCTTATACCCAGCCTTTAAAAACTCTTGAACATCAGGATCATTTCCCAAAGGACATAATCCTTGCTTTAGTGTTTTCCTAACTTTGCAATAATACAAACTATGAACAGGGCTATGAACCATCTTTCTAACAAGTTCATGTAAATTATCATAGGACATACCTTCGAAGTCGAAATCAGTTAATTGTTTTTCATCACCATGAATGTAGGGAAAGGGATACGGTGAGTAAATGCCATCGTGTTTTAAGTTGACTACAAAAACACGATTCTTATCCTTTTTACCTGAAATTAGGTTACAAAGAGGGGAAAGAGTTAGTATTAAATTAAATATTTTATAAAAAATAAAATCAAATTAGGGTTTATTCATAGTCATGATTAACATTACCTTTACTCATGCTTATCTTGGATTGAAACAATTCACTTAATTTGATCGTTAATCGAATTAGGGTTTATGTGTGTGAGTGAAATTAGGGGAAATGACTTTAACTGTGTGATGCGTTTGGTTTTATGGTGTTAAATTAGAAAATTTATTAGGGTAGGTAAATCTGATGTGTACATAACTTAGTGACATGAAAACATACGTGGAAAATAAATAAATCAAAAATGTTTATCACCGGTAAAAAAGGGTGACGTGACGGTCTTTTCTAGATGGTGACCGGCTAAGGACGGTTACTTTTGAGTAGGTTTGTAACATTTGTACAAACTAAAAACTTCTCTGTGATGTTTTGAGAAGATAGTGTGGCTCATATCTCTATTAAAATCATCTTATATGTCTAAATCTCTGTTTTGTGATGGGAAGTGAGTCTGACATGATCGTTGTGATCTAGATACCCAGAGTGTCGCGTTGTGATAGTATATGCAGAATGTGAGACTCATTTGTAGAACCAAGTGTGCTATTTGTATCTGAAAAGTGTGTACTAAAAATTGTCCATAAAAAATGATAGGTTAAAATGGGGTGTCGCCCCGTGCCTAAAAAAGACGTATTTTATAAAAAAAAATTTACTTTCGTAACCTAAAATCGAGTGTGGGCCATGCCACACCCGACTCCTAAGTGAATCCATCCCTAGGTCTATTTACACAAACACATTACATGCACACCTATATTCATAACCAATTTGTGATGACTGATGAGGCACTCCATTCAAAATAGTGTTTGGAAGTTAGTTGACTAAAGACACTCATCAAAATGTATCATCCACTGGATGTGTGCCGCAGTGTTCTTAATGTTGTTGTCCGAATCTCGTATTTCTGATGATATTAGTGATTGTGTGACTGTATACCGGATCCTAGATTTAATGTGCTGTTTGTATTAGAGCCCTTAATTGTCGATGTGATAGATTAATCATGGTGCATGTTGTCTCTCGGATCAGTTGATGTCACTTGTTGGTAGAGATGCCTCTCGATGTTGGTTAGTCTGTACCTGTGTAGTGTTTTATGTAGATAGGAGGAGAGAAGGTTCTCAGTAATAGGTGAATGTCTGGCGCTATGTTGAGACGTGCAGTGAGAGAGGAGAGACGGTCGTTTGTGTAGACGCGAGTATATAAGCCTTCAGAAAAGAGAAGACGTGATCAGTTCACTCGAGTAGTTGATGGAGATGTCAATGTCAATAGAGGGCTTTGTGGTCATGTAGTCAGTCGCTAGACTCTGTTGGTCTAACTTGTTAGAGATGTGTGTCTGAAGAGTGCTATCACTATTTTGTTTTTGTTGACGTGGTTTGTATGCTCACATAGTGTCGCTTGAGTCTAGTAGCTGATCATGTAAAATATGAAGGATTCGCGTATCATGCGCGTGCGAGAGCTGTTTCTGTGCATTGTGATTTCTCTCTAGGTGTTGTCACTGTGTTTGGTGTGGTTGACGGAGAGAGATGGCGTACAAAGATGTGTGTATATTGTGTGTTCTAGTTGGTGTTACGTTGAGTAACCTATACGATGAGTTTTTTTGTGAAAAGGTAAACTCTTTATTAACATCAACCAAAGTTACCAATAAATGAGGAAAGGTAATTGGACAGGCCAATCCTTAATACAATTATTTGGCAATGCAACAGAAATCAAATACAACAAATTACAATTCTTCTTTGTCTGATATCGGTCATCACATGAAACATTCCTCTGACACAGCAAAGGATATCTCTTATGAATACATGTCAACTAGTAAATCATCCAAGTTCACCAATTCACCTACCTTAGCCTCATGACTACATTTCTGGATAATTAAGATCTATAGGTCATTCAACCATCATCCACAACAACCTATAGACCCCTTATCAGGCTTCATCTTGGGCTTAAAACACCCTGGCCTCACACTCAACGTTTCTATCTTTCCCCCTCAACCACCTCCACAAACTACACCCCCTATATAACTAACTAACAAAACAGTACCAGCGTGCATGTGAAGGAGAGTGCCGAATATGAACGCTAGGTATGTATCTCGACGCACTATTGTAGTACCGCATAACCTACTCTCGAAAGAGACATGTGAGTGAAGAACCCTGAACGCTCCATCATATACAGTCACTACTGATAACGATCTCTGAAACTAACAGAGTCACTATTGAGAGACACGAGGCATAAGTGAAGATGTGTCAGTATATGTATCCACTCTTGATGTAGAATCTAGATGATCATATCTTAAAAATGTGTAGGATCATGTCAATAGAGTTTTGTATAACTGAATTAGATATAAGAAATGTACTCCCTTGTTGAGCGATCGTGTATGTGTGATATATTGTGTGTAGTGTTAGTGAGACGCACTTGTCAGTGATGTTAACGTGTTTGTCTACTCACGTAGACAGTGTGAAGATTTCACACTATGAGATCTTGGTTTTGGTATATGCTTAAACTCATGAATGTATCATGTGGGCTAAAGCACCCTGACTCACCAGAAAGGGGATCTTCCCAACTAACTACATATCCCTAATATTTATCTCAGCCTCACATGTAGCAGCTATAGCCTCACTACACATAAGGAGAAGATAAAGAGGAGAGGGCATCATTAGCCACGAAACACACACCCTTACTGTGAAACCACCTAACCTCCTAGCAATATAAATACATTGTAACGTGGATTTAGAAATATAAATTATGGGATGCATAAATTTGTTTGACATAAATAATAACTAACTACATAAGACATAAGAGGTGTAAAATAAATAGTTAAGATCATATTAATTTAAAAAAAAAACAATATTTAAAAAAAAAATTTACACTAAACGACAAAAATACATTTACCCTCGATAACTCCCTTTGTCCATCATGCACATCAACATTTACTCATATATCAAACTAACTACCAAACCCCCGTAACAGATAGTTTAATCCATTCTTTACCACTACATGTACCTTAGTTAATCATACACACACTCTAGCACCCATACACATACAAAAATCTATTTATCGTTTGGTGAATGCGACAACCAAACCAACCATTTTTCCGGCTCACGTGTGGTGAGAGGTGGTGTATGGTTGACGTGTTATTGGTGGCTCTTCACAGGTGGTTAGAGGCCTTGTTACATCCAGTCTTATTAGAGTAACTAATCCTTACATTTTTCAAAAGTATTTGTTATAAATATCCATCATCTTTTATCTACATCTATACTACTTACTAAGCATGTTTGCCTTCTATTTTTAGAAAACTTGAATTTTCAACTTACAATCATTTATTCTTTAGCCATTTGTTCTTCACTTGTGATATGGCAACAAGTGTTCATCGTTTAATCAACAGGTGGTGGGAAGTGCCGGATATGGAGATTGATTTGTATGCTACGTGGAAGGGCTGTATTGTTACCATTCGAATGGCTTCTAAAACTAAATTGATGTTTGAAGGTGTGTATTACGTGATGTGGTGGCTCCTTTGGTGGTATCGTAACAAGAAAATCTTTGAAGGAAAGAGTCTGATTAAAGCTATGTTCTTAGATGATGTTATTTCTAAATCGTTTTATTGGTGTCGGGCTAGATGTAAAGCCTCTTTTAGTTGGACGGATTGGCTTAAAAATCCGCATCTTATTTCCTTGTAATTTCTAGCTCCTTGCTAGTTCTTTTAATAATATCGCCGTTCAAAAAAAAATAAGCCCTTAAAATTTAATGTGGAAGTGTTTATGTGAGTAAACCCTTTATGAAATTGTCCACCGCTTTAAGATGAAGGTGAAGAGTTGTTGCAGTTATCATGCCATTACAGCCGAGCATTTAACCCCACGACCCCATGAAATTCAAACAATCATGTGGTTACAAATGCTAAAATTCACACGCAACCATAGATTTATCACGAAGTTGTTCTTGATATCACAAATAAACCCAATCTTTATCTTAATTGGAGGTGCTTTTTGTTGTTGTTGTTGTAAGTTTATCACTAAACCTAAAGTTTATCAAGTTTAATTCATATTTTAGGGATTTTGCATGATTATATTTTTCTGCAACTGTATTATTTTGTTCAAATTAGTAGGTAATTTTAATGTGTGATGTTCTCTGACAGTTCGAAGAAGATTGGAAACGTGGGAACATGTTTTATTGATTTGGGCTTCAGGATTCTAAGAGAGACTAATAAAGGTATGTTTTATTTTTGTGTTGTGAAATAAGGAAAATCACAATAAGCTTAATAATCTCCTTAAGAGCATTGTGTCTGTCCACTAAATATGAAAACTGTTCATTTGATATGGTACTCTTTATCTTTTGGCTATTTTTTACTTCTTTATAGAATATTTCTGTAAAATTTTAATATTTGGTCTTTAACGCATCTGACATATGTGTTGTACGGTCTAATACCACACTCATATTCTACCGCACGGGACAACAATTTGACCTTCATTTTTTATATGCAATTAACAGTTCAAGGTTAGATGACAAGAGCGTGGCGCTGACTGACGCAAAGGCGTCCAGGTAACATATTGTATTAGATTATGAAATGGAAGCTATGATGTTACTAAGGCCGTGTTTGTCTAACCTTATTTTTTAGGCTTAAGGTTATGTATAATAACTAGCTTATGGCTTAATGGAAACCCCTCCCCCTTTTTATAAGCTCATAAGCTTATGCTTATCCAAATAATTCAATGGGCTTATTATAACATGTTTACTTAAAAAATAAAACCATTTTGTCTATTTTAATATTAATGTAGCCCGTATTTTGTCATGCATTTGCAGTACAAACAGGAAAGTAAAACGGGTTGTTCAACCAATTGCACAACATGTTTGTTCTCCTTTACCTACTATATTGAATCATTTTCTTTAGTAATTCATATTTCCGTTCATTTTCTTATGTAGTCAATGAGGCTATTAAGTATCAGTAGACTTCTTTTTAGATTCTCATATGTAGAGTTGTATTTGAAATACGTATATCATTTCCCCACTATTACAGTTCGACTACATAGGAAAAAGTGTGTGTCGTGTATATAATCATCTTGAACAAGGTTAATTATTAAGAACAATGAAACAATGATACAATATTGACATATTGTCGAACCAACCACTTTGCTAAGCACTAAGATCAGGTTTAGCTAACCATCAAGATCAGGTGATTTGACATAAGGATATTTGACTGTTTGGACTCATATAGGAGTGTTTCATTGACCGGAAATTGGACTGAATGTGTGACCAGTAATAAGCAGTGGTTAGTCAGGTGCTTGGAAGGGCTGTGATCCGAAAAGCATAGGTCTAAATGATGTAGGAGGTTGTTGGATATCCTAGGCCCAGTATCTCACCAAGTTTAACATATAAGCCCAACTGAGGTTCCATTATAAAACCAATTGGTGATAGAAGGAGTAGCCCACCAAGCTTATATGTTAACTTTGAGATTATGATTCTATCGATGTGGGATTGGGTTTGCACACCCAACAATCCTCCCCTCAAACCCAAACGACCAAGGACCTCCTCTTCAACTATAGCCACGATCCCACCTTTTCATACTGCCGACCTTTACCATCGGAACACCCCGCCTTTTTACCTGCTTCCTTTCGATACAAGGTTTACCGGGATCCACTAATACCGTCGAACCGGGGTATAACCGAGGAAACATCATCCACACCACCAC